>JARQOD010004241.1:0-56665 GCA_033576555.1 Oophaga sylvatica | reverse complement strand
AGTGTGTGCCTTCCATCAAAATACAATACATTGCTTGAAAACAAATAGAAGTCCACAAAAAGGCCTTTCACTGCAAGTGAACAGTTGTGTTTAAAGTGTTCACTTTTGTCTGAGTTTTTAATTTTTTTGTAGGAGTGTAGATCCCGCTCCACTTACTTCAACCACCGCAGGTGTAGTCTGCTGAGCGTTCTGTCACTGGCTCACCCTTGTAATTTTTCATAAATTGCTGCTGCTTTTTTCTATTTAAAATTTACAAAAATCTATTTGTGTGACGCTCTTCCAGAGGACAGCGTTTGTTGGCCAGTTGTGAGTCTGCGCACATGGTTGATTTCATGCTGCACTGCCTGAGAACGACCGCCGCATCGGCCACATTTCTACCAGTCAGTTATTGGGTGTAACCCCTCCTAGACCCTCGTTACCGAGAAAACTTACAAAGCCTCATCACACCGTTCAACGGACCGTAAAATGCTGGAGGACAAGACACATGTTGAAATCCATAATGTTCTCCATTCCGCGGAGAGCGCTGCTGCTGCTACTGCTTTACAAAGCAGCTCTGTGCGTCGAGGCATTGTAGACACCTCTGAAACAAGGGGGAGCACAAGCAGCGCCTCTGCACAGGGCAAGAGCTGTATGTTACAATGTGGCGAAGTTTTGTGACAGCGCCACCAAGGGTACACCTTTGTGATGGGAAATCTAGTTATTTTTGTTGATTAGTTCACCATGAAATAGTTCCTGAAAAGATTGTTCAAAGATTAGTTCATTTAGTTCAGTTTTTCTCACCCTATCCTGTGAGGAGCTGATAGGAATGCATCATGGACCTCTGAACTAGATGAACTGCTGATAAAAATGTTTATTGAGATTGACTCAGGACGCCTAGTTAATCTGATTCCTCTCCTGAGCCAGCAGTGCCACAAAATGATTGTGTTTGAGGGGGTGAGAAGCAGTTCGCATCCACCATTTTAAGAACAGAAAAAGGGTCGTGTTAAAGATTTAGCAAGACTGATCTTCTAGGCTAGAGGCATGAACTACACACAGAAACACTCTCTCTTATACACACATATGAGTTGTGTCTGTGTACTGTGTGTGCAATTTCATTTTTTATTAATAATATTATTATTACTGCTATATTTGTATTTGATGTGTGGTATGCCTTGGAGGTGCTGGCTTGCCCTGCTGCCAGTGTATTATCTGAGCGCGTCTTTAGTGCTGCAGGTGGTGTAGTAACAGACCGTTGCATGCGACTATCCTCAGACAATGTAGACCGGCTTATTTTTCTGAAAATGAACAAGGCATGGATCTCACCTGAATTTGCCTGTCCGTTTTCAGATTAAATAACTGTTTGCCAATGTTTTCCAAGTCTCCTGTTATGTTCATCTTTCTACCACCTGAACTCTACTCCCTGGGCTACAACACTGCCAGTCACAGGGGAATGATCATTTACAAAACAAAATGTTATCCCCAACAAATAGTAGCGCAACGACTCCAGTGCCCACTTTATCGCCAGGCACTCTCTCTCTACAATGCTGTCTCTGTTTTTTGATGGAGTAAGTTTTCGACTCAGGAAACTAATGGGATGCTCCTCCCCGTTAAGCTCCAGTCCTGAGACAACACGGCACCCATACCTACCTCTGACGCATCAGTCTGGACAATGAATTCTCTTTTGAACTCGGGTGTGCTCAAAACTGGTGACCCACACAGTGCCCCTTTTATTGCCCCTGTTGATGACCCTTTGCTGATTTATTAACCGGCTACACCAGATCCATGGGTATTCTCTCAAACTGGACCTCTAAAATTTTTAATGGCACCAAGGGACTCACTAAATGAGGCTGAGGACTGTGTACTTGGCGCATGCGACAAGAGTTACAATACCGTTTAACTTCTTGATAGACCCCCTGCCAGTAAAACCGTTGTATAATTCTGTGTAGGGTTTTCTTTTGGCACAAATGTCACCCTAGTACATGCGCATGCGCTAAGTCCATTACCAACCTCCGATATGTAGCAGCAATTGTTAAAAAATTTCAACATGTATTTTATAAACCTGATACAGCAAATCTTGGTTCAGCTCTAATTGTTGAAATACTGTAGCTGCCCCGGGGTGTTGGGGTTCCCCATTGACAACCAGTAAATTTTCACGGGCTAGACTCAACGTAGGGGCCGCGGAGTTGCGTCTTAACAAATTTGTCACCTGTCACATTTAAGTATTACAATTCAGGTCCCGGTGTCAAATCTTCCATCTCCCCAACTAACACTTCGATAGGAGAGGGGTTTTCCTACTCCACCGAAGGCAAAGGTAATACTGCCCACTGCACACATGTGTTATGCATAGTGAGACTGATAGTAGCCAACAAAGTAGCAAACAAAGGCCACTTGTGATCGCCCTATCAGCGTAGGACCAATGCTACTCAAAAGATCTGCCATGATCCTGGACAAAATCTTGATATAATGGTCAATGAGTGAGAATGTACGATAGGATCCAGGCAGATGTGAATGTTTGTTTGGTTTTAGTAGCAACTTCATGTGTGACATGTTTGAATGGCTGGGCAACCCTCCTGTCTCCAATATATGATTGAAGGTGCGTACCAATGTGGACGGGATATCCTCACTCAATAATTTAAATAATTTGGCTGTAAACCCGTCAGGTCCTGGAGCTTTCCCGTATTTAAAGTAACTTATCGCCGCTGTCACTTCCGTCACCTCAATTTGTTTTTTTAAAAGGAGAAGCTGATAGTTTGTGATGGATGGTAACCGTATTCCATCTACAAAGGTGTTACCCTCCGCACTATCCGTATGTTCCACCTTATATAAGTCTGAGTAGTATTCTTGTAGAATGGTGTTTATGGTTCGAGGGTCTGTGTTCATGATCCCATGTTTATTCGTTAACGCTGTAATATGTTGATGACGAATGTGATTTCCTTTCGCTAGTCGTGATAATAGTCTCCCTCATTTGCTACCATAACGATATACATCGGCTCTATAATTGTTATTACTGCTTCTCTCTCGTCGATATACCCATACGTGTAAGTCAGCCTTAGCCTGCTTACATCTATTTTTAACCTGTGTTGATGAACTTGTCTTGTTTGCCGTGTACCTATCGCGTAATATCCTGCTAGCCTGCGAGTAGTTTGTCGCGATCTTCTTTTTTAGCGTTGTCTGATAACCTATTAGTTTCCCGCGCATTACTCCCTTCCCTGCTGCCCATAAAAGTTCCGGCCTATCCCTAGTATCTCCATTATCCCTTACATATTAAAAACACCATTGCTTCACGTGATGTCGAAACTTCTCATCCATTAACAAATAGGTCGGGAAGCGCCAAGTTTGGTTTGGCCCCATCTGCACCATATCTGGCAGGGTCACTGATACGGGCGCGTGGTCATATTTAGCTACGTTGTGAACATCTGCCTCTTCCACTCCCCTAAATAGCTCGTGTGCTAGCAATATATAATCTATTCTGGACCAAGAGTCATGTGGCGCCGAATAGAATTAATATTCACTGCCATCTGGGTTCAGGTGTGTCAAAATGTCTACAAAGTTACTCGTGTCTAGCAAGGATTATTATAAACGTGTGTCATGTGATCGCACATTCATTCGCATCGACCTACAGTTCTTCACTGTTTAGATTCACCATATTTAAGTCACCACTAGTGTTGAGCGATATTGCTCGATATCTAAAAATATCGTATCGAAATTGTATCGCCGATAGCACTAAATATCGTCGATATCCGATTTCGATACCGGAAGTCCCATGTAAGTCTATGGGAACAAAATATCGCAACAAAAAAAACCCTTTCTTTCGTTGTAAACACAAAATATACACACATAGAATACATATATATATATATATACATGTCATTGTGACATATATATATACATATATTTATAGTTTATACACTTCTACATAGTAAAATCGACTCTAATTCAATTGCCGGGTAAAGACGTGACATACCCCATAGAAGTCGACGGGCTCGGTGCCGAGTACCCCGAAAACCTCTGGCTCTGTGCGACTCAACTTGGGCGTCACGAACAGGATTCTGTAGCTCGCTATAAGCGAGTCCTGTGTGCCTGAATTGCACTGGTTTTGTGCTTGAGAATTGCTAAAATCATCAGAGAATGTATTTGCCATTTTTCCGCCATATCTGCGTCACGACGAGGCACTGGTGAAGAAGAAGGGCGTGCTCTTCGTGGGTGTCACTCACTCAGTGGCGTGAAAACGATGGCCGCCCACTGTAAATGGTACTGCAATGTAACATCGTGCCCCACAGCTCTGGAGTTCCGCCTCCTCATCCTCCTCAGTGTGCGGAAACTAACACGAAGGTCCCGCCTCCCTACAAAAGAGGGGCCCTCTCCAGATATGACACATGTGACTTGGCAGAGATGGCTAATGGACACGATGAGCAGAAGTGGGAAGGGATGGAGCAGTCAGAGCTCTCCCCCCACGGAAGCGACCCGATCGCCACGGAATCACCGTTGGGCACCCGGCCTGTAAACCCTCCTACGCTGCAAGAAGCGGAGGATACCCTGAGAGGCCTGGCCCGGCACCGGGAGGAGGTCGCCAGGATGGAAGCCAGCTGGCGTGCCCTAAAAATAAACTTGGAGCGGCGCCAATCCCTCTTACCTGAAGTGTCTGTACCGGAAGGTGAGGCACCCATTATAGTAGAGTAGCCCTTGCAATGTGATCCGGTTGACGTTGTCGCAGTGGAGGCACCCGTTCCTGCAAAAACCGCAGCACTGTCAGCACCCCAGAACCCGCTGTCTGCCCCCGTCGCTGAGACAGAAGAAGCGACACCCGTCCTCATGGAGGAGGCCGCGCAGGCACCAGAGCACTACCTGCCTGTACCGGAGCCCCGACTGTCATCTGATTTAGAGCCGTCTGCTTCCTCCGCAGGGGAGCGCCGCCAGGACTGGGGGGCGACAGGAGAGCTGCCGCAAACCGGACACTGTAAGCTGCAGTGGAGTGGTGGAGACATGGAGCAACTGGTGGAGGAGAATTACAACCGGCGTCAGGAGGAAGAGTGGAGACGTTTGGAGCGGGAAGCAGAGCGACAAAGGGAGCAGCGAGAAACCCTAAAACTTTGCCAACGTCACCTGGAGAAGGACCGGGCAGATAAGGACCGGATGAGAAAGGATAAAGGAACCCTGAGTGAGCCGCGGCGTAAGGGTGCAGTACGGAGCTTTAAATTGAAAGGTGGGTGGGGCTTCATCAAGGAGCCTGGACTTTATTTAGAAGTCTTTGTGACCCGGCGGGACATGGAGGCTCACCTCCCAGAAGGACACCCGGGGAGGGACCTGTTGCCAGGAGACTTGGTGACTTACACCCGACACTGGGGTTACAATGGGTGGTACGCCCTAAATGTTACCAGGTGCGACCCCTACTCCCCAGTGTGTCAGGAACCTGTGAGACCCTCGAAGCCTTCAGCCTCCCACATCCAGGCCTCTGCAAAAGTGCCCACCCCATGCCGTAAATCTCCCCAGCCTCCCTCAGTGGTCTCCTCAGCAGCCCCAGCTATGGACATGATAAGTATAGCTGGCCCGTACCCGGCGCCTGATGGGCCCCCTGGGGTTCGTACAGTCCGTGACATAGGGCTCCAGACCCAGAGAGAGATGAAAGAGGTGGCCACACAGACCCAGATAGCGGGTCACGACTTGATTGTACAGGCCACACGACGTCATCAGGTCCTGGTGGTCCTTGGTGTCTCGGATGTTTGGCAAGCACCAGAAGAGTACCAGGTGGTACCTGGAACACCCCTGCCAAAGAAGTATAAATAACCCGGACAGGGTACCTGTATGTAAATAAATAGTTAAATTGTTTATGTACCCGGACGGGTGAATGTTCCAAAAAATTTTTTTTAATTTAATAAAAAAAAAAAAAACACAGTTTTCATTTCTTTTATTACTGTCTCATCCTGCTGCGACGCCATCGATCTCCTGTAAAAAAATGAAAAAAAAAAAAAGTATACCACCTGACCGACGCAGTCCATAGTAACGAGTGTCCCACGATGATCCAGCTCTGCTACATCAGAATGACAGGCAGAGCCTGTCATCCCGGCGCAGCACAGCTGATTACCTGCTTCCCGGCGGTGACGTCATCGGACTGACTGCTTTACGGCCGGGATTACCCTGCAGTCACTGCAGTTATCGTGAAAAACTGCATGTGACCGCCAGGGAGAAGATAATGGCGGCCATCAAGCAGTCCAGGACGTGACCGCCGGAGATCTTCTGCCAGGTAAGTGCCGCTGACTCCTGACAGACCCGACCGACGGACACTCACAGTGACAGTGACAAATCCGATTCCGGTATTCGATAAGACGAAAATATCGAAACTAATTATCGAAAGGCCGATAGAGCTAATATCGGCCGATAGCCGATATTTGCATTATCGTATCGCTCAACACTAGTCACACCGTGGGTGGTTTTAATGCTCTCCTATCGGCCTGATATGCTTGGATACCTGGGATAAATTCAGGAACGTCTCCAAACTCCCTACTCACATGTCAGCGCAGGAACCGTAAGAGGGAACGTGCTTGTTTTGTTGCGCATAGGTGGAGTTTTATACAGTAAATGATTACTGCTGTCTTATTTTTTGCATCCCAAGGGCAGAATAAGTCTGCGTAACGTTACATTTTACAGACACTCATATAATAGACACACGCTACCCTAACCGTGACACAAGGAAGGTATTGTTGCCGGATAAAGCCGCCATTTTAGCGTCACTGTGCTGTTAATTCTGTTTGGGACAGAACGCTGCTCTGCTGACTCTGAGGGACAGTTAGAGATTGCGATTTTGTGTACTGTGCTTTAGGCAGGCTACTTTACCAACCGCTGTGTACATCTTCCTTTTGCCTTGCAGTGTTTTTTTCACAGGTCTGCAAGGTGTGTGTGTGAGTGCAGGTGACGCGCTGCAGTTTGCTCGGCATACAACGCTGTATGTAGACATCTGCACATGTCACTCTCGCACTCTTTTTTTTTTTTTTTCTTTAGTGTAATTCTTGCTGCTCAATTCAATTGAAATTATAGTGTGACGTGCTTCCATCCGTATCCAATACATGGGTTGAAAACACTGTAGAAGGACACAAAAAGCCCTTTCACAGCTAAGAGTTGTGTTCACTGTAGTCTGAGATTTTAATTTATTCAATTTTGATCACGCTCAAGTTACTTCTTGAAGCAATGCTGCTTGTACTCTGCTGAGCGTGTCTTACTGCCTCATCCTTGTCATTTTTCTCTAATTGGTGTACATGTACATCAAAGTAGTCTTCATTTTGATTGAAATCCAAGCAGGTACCCGGACACTGTATGGCTGCTTTTATACGGTGGACTGGCTCCAACATTCAATAACACTTACGATGCAATCGGGCACCTTGTCAAGGCCCAATCCTCTTCTCCCTCTGATATAATAATAATAATAATAATAATAATAATCTTTATTTATATAGCGCCAACATATTCCGCAGCGCTTTACACTTTTACAGTTTCAAAACACAAGTCATAGGTAACAACGTTAACAATACAATATGTGAGACAGTGAAGGGGTGTGTGCTGGACGGCGTGTATATCTCGCCCAGGTTTCTTAGCTGGGGCGTATAAAATAGGTTGTCAGTGCGGTGTTCATTCCATTCCTATCCGGGACAGGTTTGCAGTGCAACCCGGAGTGAACACAGCTGCTTAATTAGGCAGCCATAAGTACCTGCTTGAGAAGTTCAGAGGAGGCTCTCAGTCTGGATCTGACTACAGACAACGTTGGAGTCTCATGTGAACCTCACGCTGGTAACTACAGATTATATGTGTTATTTTGGGCCCAGGCTGGTAGAGCCTGGACCCGGTTAGAGAGGGAAATTATATATGTGTAGTGAGTGGCCAGACAGGCCCAGGATTTATGTTTATGCTTTGGTTTTGATTGTATCATATTACTGTGGACTTTAATAAAACTGGTTGCGGCCAGTTTTTAACAGAACTGCTGTCTGTGAATGGACTCTTTATGCCACTCCGTCTTCCCAGGACGGCGATTCCCAAGCTATATCCCCTGAAAAGCTTACAGTTGGTGGAGAATGTGCGTGCAGCAAAGTGGCTAAAGACAGCAGTCTTAAAGAGACAGTAGCCCTAATAGACTTTGCAAAGAAAAAAAAAAAAAAAAAAAAAAGGAGGTATCTGCACAGCAAGGCTGAACTTTCTGTGGAAAAAAACTGGGGAGTGTATATGTCGTGGGTAAAGGCTGTCAGCCAGCCCAAGGTATCCGGCAGTATGGAGGAGCTCGTTAAGCAGCTGGCCCAGCAACATCAGCAGGCCATGCAGGCCATGCAGCAACAACACCTACAGGCCCAGCGGAGCCAGCAGCAACAGCAGGAGACCAACCGGTTATTGCTAGATCAGCTTGCAGAACTAAAAAAACCTCTTTGCACCTCGTCTCCGAAGGAAGACGCCGGGTCACCGGTATTATCCGCTGTAAAGAAGGCGGTAAAACAGACCCTGCAGAAGATGACGCCTCACGACGATGTGGAGGCATATCTGGCTGTATTTGAGAGACTGGCAGAGAAGGAGAATCTGCCACAATCTGAATGGGCTATGGTGGTCGCACCCTATCTGACTGGGGAACCCCAAAAAGCCTATTTTGACCTCAGCGAGCAGGACAGCAAAAACTATACTAAATTGAAAGCGGAGATTCTTGCCCGCCTGGGTGTGACAAGGGCAGTCCGTGCCAGGAGAGTCCATAACTGGAGATACAGGCGAGACAAGCCCGCTCGATCACAAATGTATGACTTGATTTCGTTAGTAAAGAAGTGGTAAGAACCTGACATCAGCACCCCTGCCCAAATGGTCGAAAAGGTAGTGCTGGACCGGTACATCTGGGCCCTTCCTCCTGAGGTACAGCTCTGGGTCGGACAGGGAGACCCCAAAGATGCCGATCAACTGGTCAGCTTGATAGAAAGGTATTTCGCCACCAAAGATTATCTACGTAACCAGCGGTCCAAGCGATCATCGGTTCGGAGTACTCGGCCTCCGTCATCTCCCGGTAAGAGAGTTCCAGCTGTGGGGGAAAGGGGGACTGTTGATAGTTCGGGTCAGCCCCGAGGGGACATGGGGGAGCGGAAGAGTGATACTTCCCTGGCAGGAGACCCCAGGCCTAGAAAGGTCTACCCGTCTGAACACTCCAACCTGAGACAGTGTTGGAGATGCCGTGAACAAGGTCATATTTCATCCAACTGTCCACTAGTGGGGGAACCTATGGACTGTGACGCTGGACAGTCCCTTTCTTTCCTTGCGGAACCCGCGTGCGTCGCTACCCCAGTCGAGGAGACTGGCCCCCAGCTGTCTCAGGTGGTTGTAAATGGCTGTCCAGTACAGGCCCTCCTGGACTCAGGGAGTCGAGTGACTCTGGTACATGCCAGCTTGGCTATTGGGGACTGCATCTCCGATAAACACCTGAGCGTCGTATGCATACATGGAGACATCAAAGTCTACCCGGTAACTTCCGTGGACTTCGTCACAGAACTCGGGGAGATCTTGTATGAAGTAGGGGTAGTGAAGAACCTGATGCATCCCGCCATATTGGGTCGTGACTTTCCCTTGTTTTGGGATCTTTGGAGAAAAAACGGTTCTAAGGGACAGTGTGATGAAGCTCCTACTGAGATTACGCGGTCCAGAGGGGTGGAACACAACGATAGGGGGTCATTAAACTTATGTGATAATGATGATAATGAAAATAATGATAATGGTGAACATGATAATGATGCTGATCATGTTGTTGATACGGATGAAAATGAATTTCCATTGCAGGTGATGTTGGGGGAGGGGGATGACTGTTCTTTAGAACAGAATGTCCCTGACCTACCGGTGTCCCGTGGCAATTTTGGGAGTGAACAGTTGCTAGACCCCACTCTTAAACATGCTAGGGAAAATATAACTGTTCTGAATGAGATCCCACAAGAGCCCGGCTCGGAGAAAAAATTTCCCCATTTTTCCATGAACAATGACCTGCTATACCGGGTCACTAAAGTAAAGGGAGAGACCGTGAGTCAGCTCCTCGTACCCAAGCCATATAGAAGTATGGTGTTAGGTTTATCCCATAACCACGTGCTAGGTGGGCACCTGGGAATGGACAAAACCCAAGAAAGAATCCTCCAGAGGTTTTATTGGCCAGGGGTTTATCGGGATGTAGAGGATTATTGTAAAACCTGCCCCACGTGTCAGATAAATGCTCCGGTGTCTCACTTTCGCAGTCCCTTGGTCCCGCTGCCGGTTATAGAAATACCATTTGAAAGGGTAGCGATGGACTTGGTAGGTCCTATTGCAAAATCAGCCAGGGGACACCAATACATCCTCGTGGTACTTGACTATGCAACCCGGTACCCCGAGGCTGTCCCTTTAAGAAATATGGCATCTAAAAATATTGCACGGGAGCTCTTTCATATGTTTTCTAGGACGGGAATCCCTAAAGAGATCCTCACGGACCAAGGCACCCCTTTTATGTCCAAAGTGATGAAGGAACTGTGTAAGTTGCTTAAAATCTCGCACATTCGGACATCCGTGTATCACCCCCAGACGGATGGGCTGGTTGAACGTTTTAATAAAACATTAAAACACATGTTAAAGAAAGCAGTAGAGAAAGATGGGCGGGACTGGGACTACCTGTTACCCTACTTAATGTTTTCGGTCAGAGAGGTTCCCCAGGCCTCTACGGGGTTCTCTCCCTTTGAGTTGGTATATGGGCGGCACCCGCGGGGCTTGCTAGACATAGCCAAGGAAGTTTGGGAAACCGAGACAACTCCATACAAGAGTGTTATAGAGCATATTGCCCAAATGCAAGAGAGGATGGCTAAAATTATGCCATTAGTGAAGAATCATCTGCAGAGAGCCCAAGAAGCTCAAAGCAGAGTATATAATCGGACAGCAAAAATTAGGACTTTTAACCCCGGGGATCGAGTCCTAATTCTAATTCCCACCGTGGAAAGTAAATTTTTGGCTAAATGGCATGGTCCATATGAGATAGTACAAAAAGTGAGCGAGGTTACTTACAAAGTACACCAACCCGGGAGACGCAAGCCCTACCAGGTGTATCATATCAATCTGATCAAGCCTTGGAGGGACAGAGAGGTGTTGTTGGCCTCAGGTGAAGTAGAGAAAGGGGTAAAACCATTTCTACCTCCTGTGTCCATTGGTGAGACATTGTCCGTGCACCAAAAACAGGAAGTACGGGAGTTTCTGCAGAAAAATCAGCAGAGGTTTTCTGACTTGCCCGGCCGGACTTCTCTCGTAAAACACCATATCGAGACCGAGCCCGGTACTAAGGTCAAAATAAAACCGTACAGAATTCCAGAAGCCCGCAGAAAGATAGTCTCTACTGAAATCAAACGCATGCTAGACCTCGGGGTCATTGAGGAGGCCCAAAGCGAGTGGTGTAGCCCGATTGTTCTGATCCCAAAACCTAATGGAACCTGGAGGTTCTGTGATGATTTCAGAAAGTTGAACGAAGTGTCAAAATTTGACGCATACCGATGCCACGGGTAGATGAGCTAATCGAGAAGTTAGGGGGTGCCCGTTATATTACAACCCTCGATCTGACAAAAGGGTACTGGCAGATACCCCTATCTGAGGAGGCAAAAGAAAAAATGGCCTTTGCAACCCCGGAAGGTTTGTTTCAGTATCTGGTGATGCCATTCGGGTTGCATGGAGCCCCAGCTACCTTTCAGAGGCTTATGGACCAGATCCTACGCCCGCATCAAGCCTATGCAGCTGCCTACCTGGATGATGTGGTAATTTTCAGTTCTGATTGGGAGAGCCACCTCGCTAAGGTACAAGCCATCTTAGACTCGATAGGCGGAGCTGGGCTCAACATAAACCCAGAGAAATGTGCAATTGGCCTAGAAGAGGCCAAGTACTTGGGCTATGTGATTGGCAGAGGGCTGATCAAGCCACAAATCAATAAGGTAGAGGCAATTCGAAACTGGCCGGTACCCTCACAAAACGACAGGTCAAAGCATTTCTGGGCATCACTGGGTACTATCGCAGATTCTTACCAAATTATGCCTCCATTGCTGCCCCATTGACTGACCTGACAAAAGGGGGGAAGTCCAAAATGATAAATTGGAATCCGGAAGCAGAAAAAGCATTTCTGTCTTTGAAAATGGCTTTGTGTCAAAGACCAGTTCTGGTCACCCCTAATTTCAGGGAAGAGTTTCTTGTTCAAACGGATGCCTTTTATGTGGGGTTAGGGGCGGTGTTATCACAGGTCGTGAAGGGTGAAGAACACCCAGTCCTGTATCTAAGTCGAAAAATGACACCGGCTGAACAAAATTATGCCATTGTGGAGCGAGAGTGCCTCGCAATCAAATGGGCGCTGGACTCCCTACGGTATTACCTCTTGGGTAGGAGATTTAAATTGCAATCAGACCATGCTCCTCTGGCATGGATGAAGCAGAACAAGGAAAGGAATGCCAGGGTGACAAGGTGGTTCCTTTCATTTCAAGAGTTCAATTTCTCGGTTGAGCATAGACCTGGGAAATTACAGGGTAATGCTGATGCCTTGTCCAGAGTTCACTGTCTCTTTGGAGTTTCTGACCAGTCCTCCGGTCTGGAGAAGAGGGGGGGGATATGTGAGACAGTGAAGGGGTGTGTGCTGGATGGCGTGTATATCTCGCCCAGGTTTCTTAGCTGGGGCGTATAAAATAGGTTGTCAGTGCGGTGTTCATTCCATTCCTATCCGGGACAGGTTTTCAGTGCAACCCGGAGTGAACACAGCTGCTTAATTAGGCAGCCATAAGTACCTGCTTGAGAAGTTCAGAGGAGGCTCTCAGTCTGGATCTGACTACAGACAACGTTGGAGTCTCATGTGAACCTCACGCTGGTAACTACAGATTATATGTGTTATTTTGGGCCCAGGCTGGTAGAGCCTGGACCCGGTTAGAGAGGGAAATTATATATGTGTAGTGAGTGGCCAGACAGGCCCAGGATTTATGTTTATGCTTTGGTTTTGATTGTATCATATTACTGTGGACTTTAATAAAACTGGTTGCGGCCAGTTTTTAACAGAACTGCTGTCTGTGAATGGACTCTTTATGCCACTCCGTCTTCCCAGGACGGCGATTACCAAGCTATATCCCCTGAAAAGCTTACAAATAATTAAAGTAAAATAAGCCGACCCTGCTCGTGAGAGCTTACAATCTACAATGAGGTGGGGGATATACAAAGTACAGGTGTGTATATATAATGGTGCATTTCCAATGATGGTCCAGCCATCTTGAGGGAGTGAGGCATGGATGGAGATAGTGAATGGGCTCCACATACACACTTAAACATAGAACGACTTTGGTTATTGAATGTGATAGGCCACTCTGAACAAATGTGTTTTGAGGGAGCGCCTGAAACCAGGCAAATTGTGTATAATCCTAATTTCTTGTGGTAGAGCATTCAAGAGGATTTGCGCAGCGCGGGAGAAGTCTTGTAGTCGGGAGTGGGAGGTACGGATTACTGCAGAGGTTAGTCGAAAGTCATTTGCAGAGCGCAGCAGTCGGTTAGGCCGATAGATAGAAATGAGGGAGGAGATGTAGGGGGGTGCTGCACTGTGGAGAGCTTTGTGGGTGAGAACCAGTACTTTGAATTGGATCCTATAATGAATGTGCAGCCAGTGTAAGGACTGGCGAAGAGCGGACGCGTCCGAGTACCGATTAGCCAGATGGATGACCCTGGCTGCTGCATTAAGGATGGACTGGAGAGGGGATAGTCGAGTAATGGGGAGGCCAAGTAATAGAGCATTGCAGTAGTCCAGGCGGGAGTGGAT
Organism: Oophaga sylvatica; assembly: GCA_033576555.1. Classification (NCBI taxonomy): domain Eukaryota; kingdom Metazoa; phylum Chordata; class Amphibia; order Anura; family Dendrobatidae; genus Oophaga; species Oophaga sylvatica. The sequence goes on along the minus strand of JARQOD010004241.1, from coordinate 42,900 downwards.
CAATGCTACAGTGAAGGTTTTTGTTGTTTCCATGGTGAGAAAAGGGCGGATTCTAGAGATGTTCTTTAGGTGTGTAGACGTTAAATATCTAACAAACAGGTCATGCTGGAGAGACTTGCACCTACTGCCACTCAGGGTCTTCAGCTCCTTTGTGAGAAACTAATGTTTGGCCAGCCAGTATATCAAATAAAGTTCATGAGAAATGGGAACTGTGGTTGGCTTCACTTTTGGTACTGGCTGGGTGCTAATACCAAACCATGGTGTGGCATTCAATGGATATTCCTGGCTGGTTGGAGACAACCTCATTCCCACAGAAAAGTACCTGAAAGCTAAGGAGATGGTGGCCTCTCTCAACATGAAGGAGTTTGCTTGTTGTCTAGGAGACCGACCACCCCTGCTGTGTACCTTGTCAACGTTGTGTTGAAGCTTGCAAGGATTAAGAAGAGGTTACAGTGGTAAGTCTGGTTTTTACTAAAGATCCTGCTGTGTATTATAGTTTTTATGTTTTAAAAATAAATTATCTTAGGAATGTTAAATAAATTTGTTATTTTTTTGGTTAAATACAATGTATGTTATGAATGTTAAATAATTTTTTTGGGGTTTTTTATAAAATAAAATGTATGTTATGAATGTTAAATAACTTTTTTTTTTTTTTTTTTTTTTAAGGTATTTGATCTACCGTAGCTAGTTGCTGATCGTTGACTCTACACCCCTCTCCCCAGAATGTTACTCGGGTTATGGGGAGAAAATCACCGCTATTCCAGACTGATTTAATGTTAATGTGTCTGGCGCTTACACAGCACTCAGCACTTGATGTTAGTTTATCTTTTTCCTAAATTATTTGTTACACTGCCCTTCTCACATTTTATTTTCACTTTTTTTTTTAAGCACAAGTTTTTTTACACTTCCTTGTTCTGTAAGTAAGCTTAATGGTTAAATGTTTTATACAAGTTTTTTTACACTTCCTTGTTCTGTAAGTAGGCTTAATGGTTAAATGTTTTATACTAGATGTAAATATGTAACATGTAAATTTTAGATTAAGATTTTGCAAATTATTAGGTCAACACCATCAGGCTCTTTCGTCCCTCTCCCCTCAGAGTAGCGGTAATATATCGGACCCTAGGCTCGCCCACACAGTTCCTTGACCACTTCTCTGCCTGGCTGCCGCACTTTCATGTCCTCAGAAGTACCAACCCTTATCCTTGGAGACTTAAACATCCCCATTAACAGCCCTACTTCCACACTCAAAACACATTTGTTCAGAGCGGCCTATCACATTCACTAATCAAAGTCATTCTATGTGTAACTGTGTGTGTGTGTAGCCCATTCACTATCTCCATCCATCCCTCACTCCCTGAAAATGGCTGGACCATCATTGTAAATACACCATTGTATATAAACAACTGTACTTTGGAGCTCCCCCTCCTCATTGTAGATTGTAAGGTCTCACGAGCAGGGGCGCCTTATATTGCTTTAATTATTGTATTGTTAACGTTGTCACTTATGACTTGTGTTATGAAACTGTTAAACTGTACAGCGCTGCGGAATCTGTTGGCGCTATATAAATAAAGATTATTATAGTAGAGGCCCACTCAGTAGTGGTGAAGTGAACGGCGCAAATTGCGAGTTGATTGCGACTGATGCAGCTGATACTCCATTACTGCTGGCTGCTGCTCACACAACCGCTACAACATATGTAACGTGGAATTCCACCTGGTGGGTACGTCACATATGATGCGATGTTCAGGAAGGCAAAATCTGCATTGCAGAGCTGCAATGCGAGATCTGGCCATGGTGGAACGTCGCAAGTTAGCGCACTGTAGGCGGACCTTGTGCAGCAGTGAATCAAGATCCGGATAGTCCCTCAAAAAACTGTGGACGACAAAGTTTAGCACATGTGCCAGACATGGTATGTGAGTGACGTTGCCTAGGCCCAGACCTGCCACCAGATTTCGGCCATTGTCACACACTGCCAAGCCTGGCTGGAGATTCGCTGGCAAAATACACATGTCGCTCTCTTGCTTTATGGCATTCCAGAGCTCCAGCGCTGTGTGGATTTGATTCCCCATGGAAATTAATTTCAGGACGGCCTGTTGACGTTTGTCCACGTCTGTCCTCATATCGGTCAACAGGCTCGCTGTCTGGGTGTTATGTTTGACACCAATCTCTCCTTCACCTCCATATACAATCTGTTGCCCGCTATTGCCGCCTACACCTAAAGAACATCTCTCCCCAATCCAAGACTTCTCCCGTGCTGCGCCAATACTGTGGAATGCTGTACCCCAAGAAATTAGAACTATCCACAATTTGCATGTTATTGGGCGCTCACTCAAAACACATTTCTTCAAGGTCTTCCCTCTCCTAGTGTATCCTCACCCATCCCTGTAGACTCTGAGCCCTTGCGGGCAGGGTCCTCTCTCCTTCTGTACTTGTGTGTGCCTTGTATTGCTCATATTTACTGTACTTGTCTATACTTGCCCCTCTTCACATGTAAAGCGCCATGGAATAAATGGCGCTATAAAAATCAATAATAATAATAGCGGCCTATCACCTTCACTAATCAAAGTCATTCTATGTGTAAGTGTGTGTGTGTAGCCCATTCACTATCTCCATCCATCCCTCACTCCCTCAAAATGGCTGGGACATCATTCTAAATATACCATTGTATATAAACACCTGTACTTTGTATCTCCCCACATATTTGTAAATTGTAAGCTCTCACGAGCGTGTGCGGATTATATTGCTTTCATTATTGTATTGGTAACGTTGTTACTTATGACTTGTGTTCGGAAACTGTTAAACTGTAAAGCGCTGCGTAATCTGTTGGCGCTATATAACTAAAGATTCTTATTAAGCGTTCACGGGTCCATGTGGAGGTAGACCGTGACCGCTCCTGCAACGATGTTTCTGAGGAACTGGAGAAGGAGGAATCAATGTGTACAGACTTGATTCCCGCAATCCTTGTAGTTGCCTGAACACGTACAGCGCCACTCGCAAGATCTGTACCCGGCTCCACAACATTGACCCAATGGGCAGTAAGGGAAAGGTATCGTCCCTGGCCATGGGTACTGGTCCACGCAGCGGTGGTCAGGTGGACATTGCCACTGACGGAGTTTAGTAGCGCATGTTTAATTTTAACCACAACAACATGGTTTTGCAGACCAGGGACGGCTTGCCTGCTGAAATAAAATCAGCTTGGCACATTGTATTGTAATATTTTTGTACACTTGTATTTATCCACTTTCCGTTTTTAATTGTACCCCTTTAACAGCACTTCATTTCACCGTAGGTTAATTCACCCCTCTCATTCACTTATTTCTTCCCATTTCTTTCACACACATTCCGACTTATTTTCAGTCCCATAGCATCTATTTCACTTTTTCACATTCTCCTTTTCCTTTTATGCCCACCATTCTCAACTTTTCATTTTCCCTTTATGATTTTTTAATTTGATCACCCATTTATATATATATATACACCCTATCCCACCAATCACTGTTTTTGCATGTCCTTTTTAAAGTCCGTCCCACCCACATCACACCTTGGCCCCTCCTCTGTTTTGTTACATCCTTCCCGAGTGACGTGATCTCTCTGCGCTCGCCAGCGGCACACCAACCCCGCCTGACTTCCTGTGACGCTTCAATAGATGACCGGAGATGCGTTCCACTTGCGGTTCATCTTAGCGTTCACCGGAAGTCAGGGGCGTGTTCAACCTCTGACGCGCGCTATCATGGAGTCACCTGATCATGGTAGCCCTATCCAAACGGAGCGCCTGGGATAAAAATCTCCCCTAACACATCTTTCACATATCCGCCCCGGAAGAAGCCACACGGCGAAACGGTGCCCGTCGGGCGTCCTGGAGATCCTGTTGCTGCATCTCTCTCTGCCATTCTGCGTGCTTGATTCTTCGATGTAAGTGGGATTACATTTTATATGACTCCCGTTTAGATGTGACTATTGTAGTTCAATATCATTACATCCCTTTTCTCTTTGCACGCTTAGTAGGCATTTATTTATTATCCTTGTAGCCATTTCAGTCACTTATTTCCATTCCTTATGGAATAGGTCAACAACCTAGGAGACATTGTGCACTTTCTCATGTCCATGTAAATTTCTATCTCCCCTCTGGCCTAATTTATATCCTTTGGTGATTTTGTGGCTATACATTGCAGCTCTGTGGGTCTTCATCTTATTTTTTGGTAAATCCTATTTGTCTTCAATTCTTATTGTTGGTTTTAATTGTACTCAATAAATATTCATTTTAAACCTACCACGCTCTTTTTTCATCACTTCGTCTATGTGGCACCCTCCACTATAGAATATGTATAAATTGGTTATTTGAAGTGTTTTCTTGCCGCTATTATTGTAGGATCATGAGAATAATAAACATTGTATTGTGGGACTGCTAATGCCATTAAGTTCCGTAAACTGTCAGTCTCCACCAGCCTGAATGACAGCATTTCAAGGGACAGGAGTTTTGCAATGCCAGCATTCAGAGCCTGTGCTCGTGGATGGTTTGCCGAGATTGGGCCTACACCCGATACGCCACAACCTGACACCCACAGATAAACAAGCCATAAAATCTCTGAAAGATAACCCCAACATTATTATTAAACCAGCAGATAAGGGGGGTGCTATCGTTATTATGAATAAGACCCAATCTATTGCCGAAATTCATAGACAACTGTCAGTTAACCTAACCTACAGACAACTAAATTGTGACCCTACATTTTACATCTGTCAAAAAATTGATCGTATCCTGACAAAACATCTTTAATTGATCACCAAAGATTGTAAGACTATGACATTCCTTAATATTCAATACCCCATCACCCCTGTTTTCTACACACTCACAAAAATCATCAAAAAACTACATTATCCACCCGCATACCCTAGAGGGATAATTCTCCGTGTTCTACAGTATCACCCAAATGTTTAACATGTTGCCTAATTCCTATGTATATATATTCTTCACCCTATGTATATATTGTATATATTATACATTGTCATTGACTGTAAATTTTTCTATCTCTTCCAGCGACTATTTGCTAAAGGCCACTGCGTTGCTCAAAACGTCAGTCAGTCGTCTCATAGCTATTTTCTTTTTTCACATCAAGTGTGCAATAAAATTTTCAAATTTAACCATGACATATGCAGTTAACCCCTTCCAGACCCATGACGCCACGTAGGCGTCATGAAAATCAGTGCCAATCCGACCCATGACGCCTATGTGGCGTCATGAAAGGATCGCGTCCCTGCGGGTCGGGTGACCGGGGTCACTGAAAAGTCACCCGACCCGCCGGCACAGGACCCTTTGTGCTTCACCACAGGGGGGTTGGCTTAACCCCCCGTGGCCACGATCGCTCTGATTGGCTGTTAAAAGTGAAACAGCCAATCAGAGCAATCTGTAATATTTCACCAATATAATTGGTGAAATATTACAATCCAGCCATGGCCGATGCTGCAATAGCATCTGCTATGACTGGACACCGAGCCCTGACCCCCTCACACGGATTCACCGAAAGATGGCAGCGGTCGGTCACCGCCGTCACTAAAAGCTCCCCTCTTCTTGGCCTCCGCTGCCCCCACCTTCCGATCCCCCCCCTCACTTCCGACCCCCATACTCACCTCTCCCGTTCCACCGATGTCCCTGGATCCTTCCCGGCGGCTGCCCGGGATTCTTCATGGGCGCCGCCATCTTGGAAAATGGCGGGCGCATGCGCAGTGCGCCCGCCGGCCGGCGCATGCGCAGTGCGCCCTGCATGGTCAAAAAATTTATTTTGATCACTGTGATAAACTGTCACAGTGATCAAAATAAAAAAAAGTAAGTGAACCCCCCCTGTCATAGGTAGGGAAAAATAATAAAGAATTTTTTTTTTTTTCCTATTAGGCCCTGTGCACACGTTGCGGATTTTGCTGCGGATCCGCAGCTGATTTCTCTGCTGATCCGCAGCTGATTTCTCTGCTGATCCGCAGCTGATTTCTCTGCTGATCCGCAGCTGATTTCTCTGCTGATCCGCAGCGGATTTCGCTGCTGATCCGCAGCGGATTTCGCTGCTGATCCGCAGCTGATTTTGCTGCTGATCCGCAGCTGATTTCGCTGCTGATCCTCAGCTGATTTCGCTGCTGATCCGCTGCTGATTTCGCTGCGGATCAGCAGCGAAATCAGCAGCGAAATCTGCTGCGGATCAGCAGCGAAATCTGCTGCGGATCAGCAGCGGATTTCGCTGCTGATCCGCAGCGGATTTCGCTGCTAATCCGCAGCGGATTTTGCTGCGGATCAGCAGCGGATTTTGCTGCGGATCCGCAGCGGATTTGGCGCTGCGGATCCACAGCAGATCCAGAAACCATGTACAGTACAATGCAAATAAATGGTAAAAAAAAACGCTGTGCACATGCTGCAGATTTTTCAGCGCGGATTTGCTGCGGTTTTAAATCTGCAGCATGTCAACTCTTTGTGCGGATTCCGCAGCGATTTTACACCTATTCCATTATAGGCGTAAAACCGCAGAGAAAAACCGCAGCAAATCCGCGCAAAATACGCAGGTAAAAGGCAGGTCGTTTTACCTGCGGATTTTAGAAAAATCCGCAAGTGAATCCGCAACGTGTGCACGGGGCCTTAGGGTCAGGCTGGGTTCATATTGCATTATGGCAGTCCGTTAGATGGACTGCGTTTCACCGCGGTATAACGCGGTGTAACGCAGTCCGTTAACGCTGCCATTCACCCCATTTGTGTGCGCATCGCAACGCATGCCATGAAGCGGCATGTGTTCGCGACGTGTCGTCATTCAGTGACGGAGCCTTGGATGCAGGCTGCAGCGTCTGGGCTCCATCACCGCTAGCACAGATGAATCATCGCTGATTCCTCTGCACTAGCGGGTATAGCATAACGCGATCGCGTTATGCTATACCGTTACCAGCCCGTCAACGCTATGTGTTGAACGGGCTGGTAAAACGCAATATGAACCCAGCCTTAGGGTTAGAACTAGGGTTAGGGTTAGAACTAGGGTAAGGGTTAGAACTAGGGTAAGGGTTAGAACTAGGGTTAGGGTTGGAATTAGGGTTAGGGTTGGAATTAGGGTTAAGGTTGGGATTAGGGTTAGGGTTGGGATAAGCGTTAGGGGTGTTTTGGGGTTAGGGTTGGGATTAGGGTTAGGCTTGTGGTTAGGTTTATGGTTAGAGTTGGGATTAGGGTTAGGGGTGTGTTGGGGTTAGGGTTATGATTAGGGTTTGTATTAGGGTTAGGGGTGTGTAGGGGTTAGGGTTGGGGTTAGGGGTGTGTTGGGGTTAGGGTTGGAGTTAGAATTGAGGGGTTTCCACTATTTAGGTACATCAGGGGATCTCCATACGCGACATGGCGCCACCATTGATTCCTGCAAATTTTGCGTTCAAAAAGTCAAACAGTGCTCCCTTTATTCCAAGCCCCGACGTGTGCCCAAACAGTGGTTTACCCCCACATATGGGGTATCAGCGTACTCGGGAAAAATTGCACAACAACTTTGGGGGTCTAATTTCTCCTGTTACTGTTGGGAAAAAAAATTGGGGACTAAAAAATTTATTTTTGTGGAAAAAAAAATATTTTTTATTTTCACCGCTCTGCGTTATAAACTTCTGTGAAAAACTTGGGGGTTCAAAGTGCTCACCACACATCTAGATAAGTTCCTTGCGGGGTCTAGTTTCCAAAATGGGGTCACTTGTGGGGAGTTTATACTGTTTAGGCACATCAGGGACTCTGCAAACGTAACATGACGCCCGCAGACCATTCCATCAAGTCGGCAGTTCAAAACGTCACTACTTCCCTTCCGAGCCCCGAAGTGTGCCCATACAGTAGTTTTCTCCCACATATGGGATATCAGCGTACTCAGGACAAATTGGACAACAACTTTTGAGGTCTAATTTCTCCTGTTACCCTGGGGAAAATAAAAAATTGGGGACTAAAAGATCATGTTTGTGGAAAAAATATGATTTTTTTATTTTCATGGCCCGGCGTTATAAACTTCTGTGTAGCCCTTGGGGGTTCAAAGTGCTCACTACACATCTAGATAAGCTCCTTGGGGGGTCTAGTTTCCAAAATGGGGTCACTTGTGGGGGGTTTCTACTGTTTAGGCACATCAGGGGCTCTGCAAAGGCAACATGACGCCCACAGAACATTCCATCAAGTCTGCATTCTAAAATGGCGCTCCTTCCCTTCTGTGCTCTCCCATGCGCCAAAACAGTGGTTCCCCCCCACATATGGGGTACCAGTGTACTCAGGACAAACTGTACAACAACTTTTGTGGTCCAATTTCTCCTGTTACCCTTGTGAAAATAAAAAATTGCGGGTTAAAAAAATCAGTTTTTGAGGAAAAAAATGATTTTTTATTTTCACGGCTCTGCATTACAAACTTCTGTGAAGCACGTGGGGGTTCAAGGTGCTCACCACACATCTAGTTAAGTTCCTTGAGGGGTCTAGTTTACAAAATGTGGTCACTTGTGGGGGGTTCTACTGTTTAGGCACATCAGGGGCTCTGCCCGCCCACAGACCATTCCATCAAGTCGGCATTTCAAAGCGTCACTACATCCCTTCCAAGCCCTGACGTGTGCCCAAACAGTGGTTCTCCCCCACATGTGAGGTACTAGCGTACTTAGGACAAATTAGACAACAACTTTTGTGGTCCAATTTCTCCTGTAACCATTGTGAAAATAAAAAATATGGGGCTAAATAATAATTTTTTGAGAAAAAAAATGATTTTTTATTTTCACGGCTCTGCGTTATAAAGTTTTGTGAAGCACCTGGGGGTTCAAAGTGCTCACTGTGCATCTGCATAAGTTTCTTAGGGGGTCTAGTTTCCAAAATGGGGTTATTTGTGGGGGAGCTCCAAAGTTTAGGCATACAGGGGCTCTCCAAACATGACATGGTGTCCGCTAACGACTGGAGCTAATTTTCCATTCAAAAAGTCAAATGGCGCTCCTTCCCTTCTGAGCCCTGCCGTGCGCCCAAACAGTGGTTTATGACCACATATGAGGTATCGGTGTACTCAGGAGAAATTGCCCAACAAATTTTAGGAACCAATTTATACTGTTGCCCATGTGAAAATGAAAAAACTGAGGCTAAAAGAAAATGTTTGTGAAAAAAAAGTACTTTCTTTTTTTTACGGATCAATTTGTGAAGCACTTGGGGGTTCAAAGTGCTCACTCTGCATCTAGATAAGTTCCTTGGGGGGTCTAGTTTCCAAAATGGGGTCACTTGTGGGGGAGCTCCAATGTTTAGGCACACAGGGACTCTCCAAATGCGACATGGCAACCGCTAAATATTCCAGCATATTTTCCATTCAAAAAGTCAAATGGCGCTCCTTCCCTTCTGAGCCCTGCCGTGCGCCCAAACAGTGGTTTATGACCACATATGAGGTATCGGTGTACTCAGGAGAAAATGCACAACAAATTTTACGATCCATTTTATCCTGTTGCCCATGTGAAAATGAAAAAACTGAGGCTAAAAGAAAATTTTTGTGAAAAAAAAAGTACTTTCTTTTTTTTACGGATCAATTTGTGAAGCACCTGGGGGTTCAAAGTGCTCACTCTGCATCTAGATAAGTTCCTTAGGGCATCTAGTTTCCAAAATGGGGTCACTTGTGGGGGAGCTCCAATGTTTAGGCACACAGGGACTCTCCAAATGCGACATGGCAACTGCTAAATATTCCAGCATATTTTCCATTCAAAAAGTCAAATGGCGCTCCTTCCCTTCTGAGCCCTGCCGTGCGCCCAAACAGTGGTTTATGACCACATATGAGGTATCTGTGTACTCAGGAGAAATTGCCCAACAAATTTAGGGTCCATTTTATCCTGATGCCCATGCAAAAATGAAAAAATTGATGCTAAAAGAAAAATTTTGTTGAAAAAATTAAAATGTCCATTTTTTCCTTCCACGTTGCTTTAGTTCCTGTGAAGCACCTGAAGGGTTAATAATCTTCTTGAATGTAGTTTTGAGTAGCTTGAGGGGTGCAGTTTTTATAATGGTGTCACTTTTGGGTATTTTCTGCCATATAGACCCCTCAAAGTGACTTCAAATGTGAGGTGGTCCCTAAAAAAAAGTGTTTGTAAATTTTGCTGTAAAAATGAGAAATCGCTGGTCAACTTTTAACCCATATAACTTCCTAACAAAAAAAAATGTTGTTCCCAAAATTGTGCTGATGTAAAGTATACATGTGGGAAATGTTATTTATTAACTATTTTGTGTCACATAACTCTCTGGTTTAACAGAATAAAAATTCAAAATTTGAAAATTGCGAAATTTTCAAAATTTTGGCCAAAGTTCCATTTTTTTCACAAATAAACGCAAAAATTATCGACCTAAATTTACCACTAACATGAAGCCCAATATGTCACGAAAAAACAATCTCAGAATCGCTAGGATCCGTTGAAGCGTTCCTGAGTTATTACCTCATAAAGTGACACTGGTCAGAATTGCAAAAAATGGCAAGGTCTTTAAGGTCAAAATAGGCTGGGTCATGAAGGGGTTAAACTTGTGCTGTGATTCTCTATAGACTGTACATCTTCAGTGTGTCTTTGTAACTCAACTACGTGTTTTCTACGCACTATTTTAGACATATTTGTGGTATTGAGGTTACTGACACTTTACCTCTTTTTACTTTTTGATTACACAGCTTGCATTTGACATAGCAAATATCATCTGCAAGTGTGTTAAAAAAGGACCACGCAGTGCAAGTCCTGGGAGCGTCCGTTTAGACTTTTGGAAGAGAAATCCGAACAGGTGCCAAAATGGAGGCTACAGGCAACAGAGTATGCAGCCTAACTCTCCCTCCTGTTTGTACCGTTGGGGCAATCGCTTCCTCAGAGCTGCTACCACCACCTTCCTGTTCCTCACGCCATGTTGGGTCTTGGACCTCATCATCTCCACTAACCTCTTACAACACCTGCTGCTGTTGGGTGGTCTGGCCACCACCATGCTCAACAGAAACTGGCACCTGAGTCTCATCATCATCAGATGCGTTCTGCGGTGTGCTGACCATCGGCACTGTCTCACCCGCCTCTTCAGATTCAGAGAGACACAGCTGTTGCGCATCACTGCATACTCCCTCTTCTTCACATTCCAGAATACTGCTTGGCTGGGCCCCTGTTTGCAAACCAACAGATTCTGAGAACAGAAGCAGAGACTCAGCTGGCTCCTGTACAGAACTCTCTGACTGACTGGGCAATTTGGCAGGCGGTGAAGAGACAGATGGTTGCTCAACAGTGCTGTGGTCCTGAGAGGAGGTGGAAGCAATTGAAGTCGATGCATTGGACCCTGGGCTCCAACACCGCCAGTTGTTGCCTGTAAGTGCTGTTAGCACAGTCAACACTTGCTCCTGTGTTACTGGTGTTGAGTAATGGCAGCTGTTCCCCTGCTGTGTGTACGACAAAAAGTCATGCTGCCTCCACCCTGTCCTCCTCTCATCCCTGGGCTCCAACACCGCCAGTTGTTGCTCGGAAGTAATTGGCACGGGTACTGACTCATGCCCACCCTGGTTAAAGCACGACAGCTGTTTCCTGGCAGTGTCAACGTAAATTAGCCTCCAATAAGTTGTCCTGTCATGTTGCATTCCGGTTATCCGACTCTATGGTGCCTGCAGTTTAGGTGATTCCTATGTGTGCTGTGGGATATGTAAATAAAGGCTCTTTCCGTTGTGAAAATAGGACAAGCACCCACTGTAGGACTGTGTGATTCGGTAACTGTAGATGGCTTGCGGCCTGTCAACTTACATTTTCATGGGTGCCTTATGGTACCCGTCCGCGTTCCAGTACCATCAGCTGGTTCTCCACAGTGCCTTTGGCCTAGGTGCCTCCATCTCAGTATCCGAGTTCCAGCAATGTCTGCTGGTCCTTGGTAGTGCTTTGGAGCACAGGTACCTCCTGCTTAGTAACCGTGTCACAGTAACGTCAGCTGGTCCTCGGTTGTGCCATTGGCTCTTTTCCTTCTGCTGCCCCTCCGGGTTCCAGCACAGTTAGCTGGTCCTCGTTACTTGCATTGGCTCTTGTACCTTCTGCTACCCGTCCGGGTTCCAGTACCGTCAGCTGGTTCTCCGCAGTGCCTTTGGCCTAGGTGCCTCCATCTCGGTATCCGAGTTCCAGCAACGTCTGCTGGTCCTTGGTAGTGCTTTGGAGCACAGGTACCTCCTGCTTAGTAACCGTGTCCCAGTAACGTCAGCTGGTCCTCGGTTGTGCCATTGGCTCTTTTCCTTCTGCTGCCCCTCCGGGTTCCAGCACAGTCAGCTGGTCCTCGTTACTTGCATTGGCTCTTGTACCTTATGCTACCCGTCCGGGTTCCAGTAACGTCAACTGGTTCTCGGAATTTAGACGACCCTAAAGACCACCCCGAAGAAGATGACGACCCCAAGGACGACGAGCATCAAGCCAACCAGCCTGAACACCATCACAAAGAAGAAATATAAGATTACCCAGAAGAATATCACCAACAGGAAAAAGAAGGTTACGACAAACTACAAGATACAGAACAAGAGACAGAAGAACAATAAGCACAAGATCAAAAAGCAGAAGAACATGAAGTATAAGACCAAAATGAAAAGCAAAATATATGCTCTAAATTCTAAGCAGAAGAAGACTAAGCAGTGTATGGGGGTGAGTCCGTTCCTCCTCGTGGTGCCCCTGGAAACTGCCTGCTGCTGCAGGCTAAACTGAACACGGACAAATACTGTTGTAATTTAAATCTTTTGTGACAGCAAGAACGGAAGGATGAAAAATTCATACTTTGACAGATTACAAGTACAGGAATCTCTGTCACAAATAAGAATATGATGAAGAAGATGAAGAGGAAGAAGATGAAAATGTAGAATATGAAGAAGAATAATTGTTTAATAAGAACAATATGAGTAATGTTAACAGAAAGATGAATAACAAGAAGTTTACGAAGAAGATAAAGAAGGTGAAGATGAAGAATAATTTTATGACAAAGATGATGCTGTTGAAGATTATGAAGGAGAAAGTGTGTCAAAAGTTAAAAAGGTGAAGAGCATGGAAGTTGTGAAACATACATATTTGCCAAAATAGAAAAAAGGTTAACAACATAGTCAATTTCTTCGTCAATCCAAACGTATTTCCAAAAAAAAAATTTTAATGCTATTCCATTGGATTGGGTTAAACATGTATGCCTTTAATGTCTCCTCAACCTCCCCCAATACATTCTACATTACTCTTTGTTGTTTTCCTTCATGTACAATTAACCAACAAGGCAAGAATGGGTTTTTTTTAATTCCGATATTTTGTTCCCATAGACTTACATTGGATTTCCGGTATCGGTATCGGGTATCGCCGATATTTTTGGGGTATCGGCAATACCATTCCGTTTCTGATACTTTTGGATATCGGAAAGTATCGCTCAACTCTAATCCTGACAGAAAGAAAGACCCGGGTGTCGACCCAAAATGTAGTTGATCTCACCTTCATTAAAATGAACCATGCCTGGGTTTCAAAAGATTTTGTACCACCTTCCCCTGATGACACATAGGTTGCAAACAAAATGGCTCGCCTTGTCCTCCTCTTCCTCCGACTTCTCCAATTCCTCCATTTGCAGCTGCTGAACGTCCAGTCTACACCTCAACATATGCCAGTTTTTCCACCTCACTAACTGGGCTGTACCCCCCCACAACTTTAGTCAAATAACCCCCAGTTTTCAATGCGTTACCATTATTATAAAGTAAATTAAGGTTGACAAGCTTAAGTAATAATAATTGATGTCGTTGGCATTAAAATGGGCACTGTAGGTGTGTTTACTGTCCTCTACTCACTGCCTACTTTTATTCCCCATTGACTTGCATTGGGGTCGGGTTTCGTTTTTGGCGAAACTCCGACTTTTGCCGTTAGTTATTCGGCTGATCTCGTTCGACTCAACTTTTGGTAAAGTAGGACGGTCCAAAACCCGACTCGACTCTCCCGAGGCAAAGTCGCTCATCTCTAGTCTTTATTGCAGGTAACAAGTTGATTAGGAGCGTCTAACTGGTCTGTGGGAGCCAGAACTCTTAATGGTTGGTAGGGGATCAAATACATATTTCTCACTAGAAAATGCAAATACATTTATAGAATTTATACAATGTGATTTTTAAAATTTTTATATTCAATGTTAAAATTAACCTACCCTTAAAATTATAGACTGTTCATGTCTTTGTCAGTGTGCAAATTAACAAGATCAGCAAGTGATCGAATACTTATTTCCCCCACTGTATATCACATTTTACCAACAAAAAATGTATTTTAATCCAATTTTTTATTTTCACAAGGGTAACAGGAAAAAATGGACCAGAAAATTTGTTGTGCAATTTCTACAGAGTACGCTGATACTCTGTATGTGGGGAAATACTACTATATGGGTGCACCGCAGGGCTTTACACGTAAAGGAGCACTGTTTGACTTTTTGAACGTAAAAATGGCTGGAATTGAGAGCGGACACCATGTCGCGTTTGGAGAGCCCCTGATGTGCCTAAACAGTGGAAACCCTCAACAAGTGACCTTATCTTGAAAAGCTTGATCCCTGAAGGAATGTATCTAGATGTGTGGTGAGCATTTTGGACTGCCTGGAGCTTCACAGAACTTTATAACGTAGAGCTGTGAAAATAAATAAATTACATTTTACCCGCAAAAATTTTATTTTAGCCCCAATTTTTTTATTTTCACAAGGATGACAGGAGAAAATTGACCCCTAAATTTGTTGTGCAATTTCTCCTAAGTACGCCGATACCCCATATGGGGAGAAAAATTACTGTTTGTGTGCAAGGCATGGCTTGTAAAGGAAGGATTGACGTTTTGGAATGTAGACTTTGATGGAATGGTCTGCCAGAGTCATTTTTTTCATTTGGAGAGCCTCTAATGTGCCTAAACAGTGAAAATTCCCCTCAACTGATCCTACTTTCACAATGGATAATAGGAGAAAACAGACCCCATAATTTGTTGAGAAATTTGTCTCGAACGCGATGACACCCCATATGTTGTCAAAACCTTGAAAAGGAAAAGGAAAGAGCGCTCTTTGCTTAGGATAGATTGTGAATATTATGTCTTATTTGAAGAGCCCCTGACATGTGAAAACGGTAGAAACTCCCAAGTGACCCCATTTTAGAAACTAGATCCTTCAATGAATTCATCTATAGGTGTAGTGAGTATTTTGAACCCATAGGTGCCTCACAGAATTTTATAACATTGACACATCGAAATATGACATTTTAGTGGTAAAAATGTAATTTTTGTATTTTCTGCAAATTTGTCAGTTAAACAACGGTTAATAGGTAAAGCTAGACCCCACAATTTATTGCATGATTTCTCCCGAACGCGGTGCTGCTCCAAATGTTGTCAGAAGTTACCGTTAGGCCACACATCAGGGCTGAGAAGGGCAACATTTGCGCAGACCCAAAGGTGCCAGAACAGCAGAAAAACCCAAAAAGTTATCCCATTGTAGAAACTATACCTCTCAATCAATTCATTTTTGCAAATCTGCCAGTCTAGTACATACATTTCAGAGACCCCATATATTTTAGCACCCCCACACACTGTGCACTGCTTGTGCTTCTGCCAATATGCACCCGTAAATTGTTAAGTGCCTTCTTTCCATTGCAATAATGCCAAACATGTGGCTGCTTACTGTCGTCTAGGTATAGTGGGGCTCAGATGTAGGGGGGCATTTGGATTTGGAAGTTCAGAATTCACTGGATTTTATTTGATAGTTTGAGAGCCATTTCGACTTTCCACAGACTTTGTTCTACCAGCAATGAAGGAACCCCTTATAGTTCCAGTTACAGATGATGGACCTGAGTGGGGGCTAGTTTTGTGTGGGATAAATTAGGGTTTTTATTGATACATTTTGTGGTACATAATATTTTTCAATCGCTTTCAGTATAAGGCTGAGATCACATTCTTGTGCTTTATGCTGAACACTTAAGTCAGATTTTCCATGTAAATCCAACAAAAAATGTGATTAATACAAAAGCCCCAACTTAACCACCCACCATGAAGCAGATGGAGACACTTCATATTTTGACTTTGCTTGAAGTCAGCTACGGTGGTATCCATCTTTTCAGGTGTGCACAGATCTGTGGTTGTCCATATTTGTGCACTAAAAAAAACGCCATAATAAAGGGACACCACTGGAAATAGACTAGTCAAAATGACTTCATCTGCCTCATAAGTGAATAGTTCCATCCGGGTTTTATCTGAATCATGGTTTTATGGAATTTACATGGAAACCCTGACATAAGTGTTCAGTGGAGAGTGCAGAATAAATTTGACCCAAGCCTTATTACAATTTTTGGGAGGTAGAATCAACAAATAGACAGCAGTACAAGGATAGTTTACCCTGCGGTATAAGTGATAGAGCAAATTTATTCTTTTGGTCGGTGTGATTACAGCAATACTGGATTTACATAGTTTTTTTTTAAGTTTTGCTGCTATAACACAGTAAAAATGCTTTTTTTTTTAAAACTAGTTTTTTTGTTGCCGTATTCTGAGACATGTAACTTTTTCATTTTTTGTCGAAAAGAGCTGCATTTTTATGCTTTGCTATTTTTACACACTAAAAACAATATTTTATAAAAATGAATTTGCTTTTGCATCATCATATTCTGAGCGCTGTAATTATTTAATTTTTTTTCCAAATTAGCCATATTAGGGCTTGTTTTTTGCAGGATGGATTGGCATTTTCATTTATACTATATTTTTTACTTATGACTAGTGTTGAGCGATACTGCTCGATACCTAAAAATATCGGATCGGAATGGTATCGCCGATAGCACTAAATATCGTCGATATCCGATTCCGATACCGGAAGTCCCATGTAAGTCTATGGGAACCAAATATCGACATTAAAAAAACCCATTCTTGCCTTGTTGGTTAATTGTACATGAAGGAAAACAACAAAGACTAATGTAGAATGTATTGGGGGAGGTTGAGGAGACAATAAAGGCATACATGTTTAACCCAATGCATTGGAATAGCATTAATATATATATTTTTTTAAATACGTTTGGATTGACTAACAAATTGAAAATGTTGTTAACCTTTTTTCTATTTTGGCAAATATGTATGTTTCACAACTTCCATGCTCTTCACCTTTTTAACTTTTGCCAGTGCCACACTTTCTCCTTCATAATCTTCAGCAGCATCATCTTTCTCATCAAATTATTCTTCATCTTCACCTTCTTAACCTTCTTAAACTTCTTGCTATTCATGTTTTTGTTTACATTACTCATATTGTTATTATTAAACTAATTAATCTTCTTCATATTCAAATTCTTCATCTTCTTCCTCTTCATCTTCTTCATCATATTCTTATTTGTGACAGAGATTCCTGTACTTGTAATCTGTAAAAGTATGAATTGTTCATCCTTCCGTTCTTGCTGTCACAAAAGATTTAAATTACAACAGTATTTGTCCGTGTTCAGTTTAGCCTGCAGCAGCAGGCATTTTCCAGGGGCACCACGAGGAGGAACGGACTCACCCCCATACACTGCTTAGTCTTCTTCTGCTTAGAATTTAGAGCATATATTTTGCTCTTCATTTTGGTCTTATACTTCATGTTCTTCTGCTTTTTGATCTTCTGCTTATTGTTCTTCTGTCTCTTGTTCTGTATCTTGTAGTTTGTCTTAACCTTCTTTGTCCTGTCGGTGATCTTCTTCTGTGTAATATTTTATTTTTTCTTTGTGATGGTGTTCAGGCTGGTTGGCTTCATGCTCGTCGTCCTTGTTGTCGTCATCTTCTTCTGGGTGGTCTTTAAGGTCGTCTAATTTCCGAGAACCAGCTGACGTTACTGGAACCCTGACGGGTATCAGATGGAGCAAGAGACAATGGAAGTAACGAGAACCAGCTGACTGTGCTGGAACCCGGAGGGGCAGCAGAAGGAAAAGAGGCAATGTCACAACCGAGTACCAGCTGACGTTACTGTGACACGGTTACTAAGCAGGAGGTACCTGTGCTCCAAAGCACTACCAAGGACCAGCAGACGTTGGTGGAACTCGGATACGGAGATGGAGGCACCTAGGCCAAAGGCACTGGGGAGAACCAGTTGACGGTACTGGACCCCGGACGGGTAGCAGAAGGAAAAGATGCAATGTCACAACCGAGTACCAGCTGACGTTACTGTGACACGGTTACTAAGCAGGAGGTACCTGTGCTCCAAAGCACTACCAAGGACCAGCAGAGTTGGTGGAACTCGGATACGGAGATGGAGGCACCTAGGCCAAAGGCACTGGGGAGAACCAGTTGACGGTACTGGACCCCGGACGGGTAGCAGAAGGAAAAGAGCATGTCACAACCGAGTACCAGCTGACGTTACTGTGACACGGTTACTAAGCAGGAGGTACCTGTGCTCCAAGCACTACCAGGACCAGCGAACTGTGGAGATGAGCACCAGCGGGGGAACCGTATACTGGACCCGGACGGTAGCAGAAGGAAAAGAGGCAATGTCACAACCGAGTACAGCTGACGTTACTGTGACACGGTACTAAGCAGGAGGTACCTGTGCTCAAAGCACTACCAAGGACCAGCAGACGTTGTGAACTCGGTACGGAGATGGAGGCACCTAGGCCAAAGGCACTGGGAGAACAGTTGACGGTACTGGACCCGACGGTAGCAGAAGGAAAAGAGGCAATGTCACAACGAGTACCAGCTGACGTTACTGTGACACGGTTACTAAGCAGGAGGTACCTGTGCCAAAGCACTACCAAGGACCAGCAGACGTTGGGGAACTCGGATACGGAGATGGAGGCACCAGCCAAAGGCACTGGGAGAACCAGTTGACGGTACTGGACCCGGACGGTAGCAGAAGGAAAGAGGCAAGTCACAACCGAGTACCACTGACGTTACTGTGACACGTTACTAAGCAGGAGTACCTGTGTCAAAGCACTACCAAGGACCAGCAGAGTTGGTGGAACTCGGATACGGAGATGGAGGCACCTAGGCCAAAGGCACTGGGGAGAACAGTTGACGGTACTGGACCCGGACGGTAGCAGAAGGAAAGAGGCAATGTCACAACCGAGTACCAGCTGAGTTACTGTGACACGGTTACTAAGCAGGAGGTACCTGTGCTCCAAAGCACTACCAAGGACCAGCAGAGTTGTGGAACTGATACGAGATGGAGGCACCTAGCAAGGCACTGGGGAGAACAGTGACGGTACTGGACCCGGACGGGTACAGAAGGAAAAGAGGCAATGTCACAACCGAGTACCAGCTGACGTTACTGTGACACGGTTACTAAGCAGGAGGTACCTGTGCTCCAAAGCACTACCAAGGACCAGCAGACGTTGGGGAACTCGGAACGGAGATGGAGGCACCTAGGCCAAAGGCACTGGGGAGAACCAGTTGACGGTACTGGACCCCGGACGGTAGCAGAAGGAAAAGAGGCAATGTCACAACCGAGTACCAGCTGACGTTACTGTGACACGGTTACTAAGCAGGAGGTACTGTGCTCCAAGCACTACCAAGGACCAGCAGACGTTGGTGGAACTCGGACACGGAGATGGAGGCACCTAGGCAAAGGCACTGGGGAGAACCAGTTTACGGTACTGGACCCCGGACGGGTAGCAGAAGGAAAAGAGGCAATGTCACAACCGAGTACCAGCTGACGTTACTGTGACACGGTTACTAAGCAGGAGGTACCTGTGCTCCAAAGCACTACCAAGGACCAGCAGACGTTGGTGGAACTCGGACACGGAGATGGAGCACCTAGGCCAAAGGCACTGGGAGAACCATTGACGGTACTGGACCCGGACGGGTAGCAGAAGGAAAAGAGGCAATGTCACAACCGAGTACCAGCTGACGTTACTGTGACACGGTTACTAAGCAGGAGGTACCTGTGCTCCAAAGCACTACCAAGGACCAGCAGAGTTGGTGGAACTCGGATACGGAGATGGAGGCACCTAGGCCAAAGGCACTGGGGAGAACCAGTTGACGGTACTGACCCCGGACGGGTAGCAGAAGGAAAAGAGGCAATGTCACAACGAGTACCAGCTGACGTTACTGTGACACGGTTACTAAGCAGGAGGTACCTGTGCTCCAAAGCACTACCAAGGACCAGCAGACGTTGGTGGAACTCGGATACGAGATGGAGGCACCTAGGCCAAAGGCACTGGGGAGAACCAGTGACGGTACTGGACCCCGGACGGGTAGCAGAAGGAAAAGAGGCAATGTCACAACCGAGTACCAGCTGACGTTACTGTGACACGGTTACTAAGTAGGAGGTACCTGTGCTCCAAAGCACTACCAAGGACCAGCAGACGTTGGTGGAACTCGGATACGGAGATGGAGGCACCTAGGCCAAAGGCACTGGGGAGAACCAGTTGACGGTACTGGACCCCGGACGGGTAGCAGAAGGAAAAGAGGCAATGTCACAACCGAGTACCAGCTGACGTTACTGTGACACGGTTACTAAGCAGGAGGTACCTGTGCTCCAAAGCACTACCAAGGACCAGCAGACGTTGGTGGAACTCGGACACGGAGATGGAGGCACCTAGGCCAAAGGCACTGGGGAGAACCAGTTGACAGTACTGGACCCCGGACGGGTAGCAGAAGGAAAAGAGGCAATGTCACAACCGAGTACCAGCTGACGTTACTGTGACACGGTTACTAAGCAGGAGGTACCTGTGCTCCAAAGCACTACCAAGGACCAGCAGACGTTGGTGGAACTCGGATACGGAGATGGAGGCACCTAGGCCAAAGGCACTGGGGAGAACCAGTTGACGGTACTGGACCCCGGACGGGTAGCAGAAGGAAAAGAGGCAATGTCACAACCGAGTACCAGCTGACGTTACTGTGACACGGTTACTAAGCAGGAGGTACTGTGCTCCAAAGCACTACCAAGGACCAGCAGACGTTGGTGGAACTCGGATACAGAGATGGAGGCACCTAGGCCAAAGGCA
The DNA here is from genome assembly GCA_033576555.1 of Oophaga sylvatica. Classification (NCBI taxonomy): domain Eukaryota; kingdom Metazoa; phylum Chordata; class Amphibia; order Anura; family Dendrobatidae; genus Oophaga; species Oophaga sylvatica. The sequence continues at coordinate 22,012 of JARQOD010004241.1, read as the reverse complement.
CTGGGGAGAACCACTTGACGGTACTGGACCCCGGACGGGTAGCAGAACGCACCCATGAAAATGTAAGTTGACAGGACGCAAGCCGTCCGCAGTTACCGAATCACACAGTCCTACAGTGGGTGCTTGTCCTATTGTCACAATGGAAACAGCCTTTATTTACATATCCCACAGCACACATAGGAATCACCTAAACTGCAGGCACCATAGAGTCGGCTATCCCGAATGCAACACGACAGCACAACTTATTGGAGGATAATTGACGTTCACACTGCCAGGAAACAGCTGTCGTGCTGTAACCAGGCTGGCCAGGAGTCAGTACCCCTGCCAATTACTTACGAGCAACAAATGGCGGTGTTGTAGCCCAGGGAGTAGAGTTCAGGTGGTAGAAAGATGAACATAACAGGAGACATGGAAAACGTTGCCAAACAGTTATTTAATCTGAAAACGGACAGGCAAATTCAGGTGAGATCCATGCCTTGTTCATTTCAGAAAAGTAAGCCGGTCTACATTCTCTGAGGATAGTCGCATGCGACGGTCTGTTACTACACCACCTGCAGCACTAAAGACGCGCTCAGATAATACACTGGCAGCAGGGCAAGCCAGCACCTCCAATGAATACTGGCTAAGCTCTGGCCATGTATCCAACTTAGAGACCCAAAATTTGAAAGGGGAAGAGGCATCTGGGAGTACACTTAGAGGGAAAGCCAAGTAGTCTGTCACCATCTTACGGAAACGTTTCTTCCTGGTGACTGGAGCCGTCTCGGATGGTGTAGACCTTGCTGGCGCTGTCACAAAACTTTCGCCACATTTCTAACATACAGCTCTTGCCCTGTGCAGAGGCGCTGCTTCTGCTCCCTCTTGTTGTAGAGGTGTCTACACTGCCTCGACGCACAGAGCTGCTTTATAAAGCAGTAGCAGCAGCAGCAGCTCTCTCGGCTGGAATGTACAACAGTATGGATTGCACCAGTGTGTCTTGGTGCTCCTGCATTTTACGGTCCCGGTTCACCGGTGTGATGAGGGTTTGTAAGTTGTCCCGGTAGCGAGGGTCTAGGAGGGTGTACACCCAATAATCTGACGTGGTGAGAATGTGGGCGATGCGGCGGTCGTTTCTCAGGCACTGAAGCATGAAATCAACCATGTGCTGCAGACTCCCAACTGGCCAACAAAGGCTGTCCTCTGGAAGAGGCGTCATCTCTGCCTCCTCTGCATCACCCCACCCTCGCTCTACATACTGACTAGAGCGTTGTGTACCTCCCTCTGTAGGGATTTCTTCCTCCTCCATTGACTCCTCCTCCTCATCCTCCTCACAAAGTGAGCCCTGCCCAGCCCTTTGTGAGGAACCACGTTGCGCTGACTGTCCTGAAGGTAATTGAATTTGTGAATCCTCATCCTCCACCTCTTCCAAAACCTCTTCCTTTAGTGCTTTCAGTGATTTCTGAAGCAGGCAGATAAGGGGGACAGTCATGCTGACTAGTGCATCATCTGCACTCGCCATCCGCGTTGAGACATCAAACGCACGCAAAACGTCGCAGATGTCCTTCATAGAGGCCCACTCAGTAGTGGTGAAGTGTGAACGGCGCAAATTGCGAGTTGATTGCGCCTGTTGCAGCTGATACTCCATTACTGCTGGCTGCTGCTCACACAACCGCTCCAACATATGTAACGTGGAATTCCACCTGGTGGGTACGTCACATATGATGCGATGTTCAGGAAGGCGAAATCTGACTTGCAGAGCTGCAATGCGCGATCTGGCCATGCTGGAACGTCGCAAGTGAGCGCACTCTAGGCGGACCTTGTGCAGCAGTGCATCAAGATCCGGATAGTCCCTCAAAAAACTCTGCACGACCAAGTTGAGCACATGTGCCAGACATGGTATGTGAGTGAGGTTGCCAAGGCCCAGAGCTGCCACCAGATTTCGGCCATTGTCACACACTACCAAGCCTGGCTGGAGATTAGCTGACAAAAACCACACGTCGCTCTCCTGCTTGATGGCATCCCAGAGCTCCTGCGCTGTGTGGCTTCGATTCCCCATGGAAATTAATTTCAGGACGGCCTGTTTACGTTTGGCCACGGCTGTGCTCATATCGGTCGCAACAGGTAAGCGTTCACGGGTCCATGTGGAGGTATACCGTGACGGCTCGTGCAGCGATGATTCTGAGGAACTGGAGTAGGAGGAGGAATCAATGTGTACAGACTGGATTCCTGCAATCCTTGGAGTTGGCAGAACACGTTCAGCGCCACTGGCAAGATCTGTACCCGGCTCCACAACATTGACCCAATGGGCAGTGAGGGAAAGGTATCGTCCCTGGCCATGGGTACTGGTCCACGCATCGGTGGTCAGGTGGACCCTGCTACTGACGGCGTTTAGTAGCGCATGTTTAATGTTTCCCTCGACATGTTTTTGCAGAGCAGGGACGGCTTGCCTGCTGAAATAAAATCGGCTTGGCACATTATATTGTGGGACTGCCAATGCCATAAAGTTCCTGAAACTGTCAGTCTCCACCAGCCTGAATGACAGCATTTCAAGGGACAGGAGTTTTGCAATGCCAGCATTCAGAGCCTGTGCTCGTGGATGGTTTGCCCAGTATGGCCGTCTTTAATCCCATGCCTGTGGTACCGATGGCTGTTTTGTGGTCTGGGAGTGTGATGATGACTGTGAACTTGCTGCTGTGGGTGGAATAACAGTTTGTCTATGGACAACAGTGACCGAGGTTCTTCCATGGAGATCCTGTGAGGAAGCCGAACCAGGTGTGTGTGAGCTGGAGGTAGAGGCTCCAACAAGACCTGAAGATGTAGGTGCTGCTGTAGGTTGGCCTACATCTCCAATGTGTCTTTGTAACTCAGCTACGTGCTTTGTCCGTACATGTTTCCACATATTTGTGGTATTCAGGTTACTGATATTTTTACCTCTTTTAACTTTTTGCTTACACAGCTTGCATTGAACATAGCAAATATCATCTACAAGTCTGTCAAAAAAGGACCACGCAGTGCAAGTCATGGGAGCGCCAATTTTGACATTTCTAAGAGAACTGCTCCCAACAGGTGCCAAACTGGAGGCTACAGGCAAGCGAGTCTGCAGCCTACCTCTCCCTCCTCTTTGTACCGTTGGGACAATCTCTTCCTCAGAGCTGCTCCCACCACCTTCCTGTTGCTCACGCCATGTTGGGTCTCGGACTTCATCATCTCCACTACCCTCTTCCAACACCTGCTGCTGTTGGATGGTCTGGGCAGGACCATGCTCCACAAAACCTGGCACCTGAGTCTCATCATCATCATAAGATGCGTTCTGCGGTGTGCTGTCCATCGGCACTGGCTCACCCGCCTCTTCAGATTGAGAGAGACACAGCTGTTGCGCATCACTGCATACTCCCTCTTCTTCAAATTGCAGAATGCTGCTTGCCTGTGCCCGTGTTTGCGAGCCAACAGATTCTGAGAACAGAAGCAGAGACTCAGCTGGCTCCTGTACAGAACTCTCTGACTGCCTGGGCAATTTGACAGGCGGTGAACAGACAGATGGTTGCTCAACAGTGTTGTGTTCCTGAGAGGAGGTGGAAGGAATTGAAGTCGATGCATTGGCTGCCATCCAACCAACAACGGCTTCAATTTGTTCTTCCCGCAGCAGGGGGGCACGCCGAGCTCCTACCAAACTGCGCATAAAGGAACGCTCATGGGTAAAACTGGTGGATGCTGTGTCACTGAGGGCGGCAGCAGCCACAGAATCCCCACGTCCTCTCCCTGCTGAAACTCCACGGCCACGACCACGTGCCTTACTCCCTGCCTTCTTCATCTTGGTAGATTGATAAAGAAAGTCAGAAAAGTTATAAGGCCTAAGTGTGGTTATTACGCAGAGACTGAAGTGAACACTGAAACACAACTGTTCACAATCTGTGAAAGGCTACTCCTTTGTCTACTTCTATAGTGTTTGCAACCAATGTATTGGATACGGATGGAAGCGCGTCACACTAATAGATTATATTTATTTTAAATGGAATGGAGCAGAACCAATTGGAGAGAAATGAAAAGGATGAGGCACTGAGACACGCTCAGCAGAGTACAAGCAGCAGTGCTTGAACAAGTAACTGGAGCGTGATGTGCACTCAAAAAATAAAAAACACAGACTGAAGTGAACACTGAAACACAACTGTTCACAATCTGTGAAAGGCTACTCCTTTGTCTACTTCTATAGTGTTTGCAACCAATGTATTGGATACGGATGGAAGCGCGTCACACTAATAGATTATATTTATTGTAAATGGAATGGAGCAGAACCAATTGGAGAGAAATGAAAAGGATGAGGCACTGAGACACGCTCAGCAGAGTACAAGCAGCAGTGCTTGAACAAGTAACTGGAGCGTGATATGCACTCAAAAAATAAAAAACACAGACTGAAGTGAACACTGAAACACAACTGTTCACAATCTGTGAAAGGCTACTCCTTTGTCTACTTCTATAGTGTTTGCAACCAATGTATTGGATACGGATGGAAGCGCGTCACACTAATAGTTAAATTGCATGGAGCAGCAAGAATTACACTGAAGAAAAAAAAAAGAGTCTGTGAGTGACACGTGCAGATGCCTACAGACAGCGTTGCATGCAGAGCAAACTGCAGTGTCACTTACACTCACACACACCTTGCAGAGCTGTTAAAACAACACTGCAGGCAAAAGGAAGATTTACACAGCGGTTGGTGCTAGCCTGCCTACAGCACAGTACACTAAATCGCAATCTCTAACTGTCCCTCAGAGTCAGCACAGCAGCGTTCTGTCCCTTACTGAATTCACAGCACAGTGACGCTAAAATGGCGGCGGCGCCTTTTATAGTGCATTCTGACATCATTCCAGCATCCAATCACAGCCATGCCATTAGTTAACATGACCGCAGCAGTACAGGATGTGCCCACACTTCTTGGGATTCCTCATTGGCTGACTAAAATCACATTGCCTCTCAAAGAATTATGGGAACTTCCGATTCCGGTATACGATATATGGAAAATATCGGAACTAAGTATCGAAAGGCCGAAACAGCTAATATCGGCCGATACCCGATACTTGCGGTATCGTATCGCTCAACACTACTTATGACTTTTTGAATGCTTTCTATTCACTTTTTTGTGAGTCAGTACAATGAAAAAGGAATATTTGAGGCATTTTTTTAAAATTTTTAACTGCATTCGCCAAACAGAATAAATAATGTGCCAGTTTTACAGAGCTGGCCATTCCGCATGCAGCAATACCAATTTTTACTACTTTTTTTGTTTATTTTTGTTTTATCACAAATGATGCTTTTGAGTGGCGAAAAGTCTTTTTGTGATTTTTGTGCACTTTTTTTTACTTTTTTACATATTTTATTGCACTTTTTTTCACTTTTTTACTTAGGTCCACTCTGAGACATGTATAATGTTTACTTTGATCACTGGTCTCATACACTGCAGTCAGTGAGTCACTGACCCAGCCTGTAAGACCCAGCTTATAGCTGGATTTAACAGGTCACCATCATGAGATGACCTCAAGGTACCATGGTAACCATCGGGTCCTACGATCCTCATCACGGGGGTCTGATGGATATTAAGGGGGTCTTGTGACCCCCTTGCAGCAACTTAAATTCCACTGTTGCAATTGATAGTGGCATTTAAGGAGTTAATCAGCGCCGATTGGGCACAAAACTGGCAGGGTCTGATACTGCAGGGTGTCATCTGTCATGTACAGCTGACACCAGCTGGAATCGTCACCATCGAGTGTTGCTATTCCCTTATCCCCATCACCATTTTAAAATGGCAATGAGGGAATAAGGTCCTTTAATGAACCCCTTTTAATGCAGTCGTTACTGGGTTATAGGGAACTTGTCCCCAGAACAATGTTATTAACCTGCAAATATGGGGTTAATTTGCAGGATAATAGTGGTATTAACCTGCCCAGCACCTGTACTTAACCAAACACTGCCAGGACAAAATTAAACTTTATTCCCCCTGGTAGCATTCGGGTTTCAGTCATGGGGGCTGTGCTAGAGCTGTAAACGCACCCCTTGCATTGACTGACACTGGCTCTGCATTTGGGCTAGCTGTCAGTCAGGGCCAGGGGTGAGGTTAAAGCCGCTGCTCTGTATACTCAGAGCAGTGACTGAACCCATGCCAGCAATGCCCCCATGACTGAAATCTGAATGCTGCCGGGAGGAATAAAATTCATTTTCCCCCATCAGTGTTCTGCTAAGTGCAGGCGCCGGGTAGGTAAATAATGTTATTAACCTGCAGTTTAAACCATATCTGCATGTTATTAGTATTTTTTCTGGTGGCAGGCTCCCTTTAAAAGCATTTTTTTCTGGTGACAGGTTTCCTTTAAGGAGAAAGGTACACAATGGAATAAAAGACAGATCCTTCCCAATAGTTAGCCAGATTTGTTGTCAGACTTCTAAACTAGTCTATGACATAGAAAAAAAGTTTACAGTGTTTGCCTTTAACTCCAACTCAGTTATACCAGTAATAATAATAATAATCTTTATATAGCGCCAACATATTCCGCAGCGCTTTACAGTTTAACAGTTTCAAAACACAAGTCATAAGTAACAACGTTAACAATACAATAATCAAAGCAAAATAAGCCAACATGCATGTTTGGTCTTGTTAATATATGTCTAGTGATTTTTCTCTTTTTTCCATGTTAGATACAATTACAAATGGACTTTGCTGTGGAGAGAAATAAAATTAGACAAATAATTATTTAGTGTTATGGTTCAGACAAGAGCAGCAATGTGTAGAAACTACTTTCCAATTGAGGTGCATAATGTCGTCAATATTATATAGTCTTAGAAGACTCCTCCTCTGACAAAATAATGAAATTACCGTATTTTTATCATTTTATTTTACACAGTTTTTCTTGAGTTTGAAGCTCAATTCTTGTAAATAATGTTATATACTTTTCTATTTCTATACAATAATCCAGACAATCTGATAGTCAAGCTCCCACCAGTCCCTGAATAATACCATATGAAAATTACTATACTAAAGCTATGTGAATACTTTTCCCCCCAATGATGACAAAAGTATTTTAAGAGTGATACCTTTATTGGCTAACCAGAAAATAATATGTTTGCAAGCTTTCAGAGCACAGAGGCTCCTTCTTCAGGCGAGATTACAAATGGGCTAACACGGTACTACAATATAATTTATTATTGTACAATATACTAAAGCTACTATTCTACAAGATTTTGTAATGTTTTCTATGCAGCTGTATGTTAGCATATTGTCATTGCATAGGTATTATAGAATTGCAGCTATATAAATTACCAGAAACACATTTAAATGCAGATTTTACCAAGTTTCCGGTTTCCGGTTATGCTATTAAAAAATTACATATTTAAATACATTCATTATTAAGTAAATTGATTATTGCCTAATTTTACTGACAACATACACACTATTATATTTTTACAATGAGTAGGACTCTGTGACCTTGACAGGTTGTATTCTAAGTCTGCAAAATCACCCCCAATAGTGATCTGAATCCTTTAACATCTTAATTTCAGTAGATTTTCTTTCCGATTGTTCCTTGCACAACCCATGGGAATTCTCATGGAAATTTATATTCCTGCAAAACTGAAATGTTTATAACCTCTTTTAACTTTTAAGTGTACATCATTTAAACAGAGCCTATAGGGGTTCAATTAAAGTTTTCTATCCTGCTAAAAATACTTTGGTATAAAAAATACAATATATTATTATATTTTGTAGTAAAATCCTTTTCATACAGATAAATAGAAAAGAAATGCATACTGTAAGCAACATTGAACACATTCTGTACTAATAAATATATGAAGACAACACACATCTTTCAAAAAAGTCTGAAAACCAACTCAATTATTATGAGTTATTAGACTTTTTTTATCTTTTAATTATTCTTTTAATTCTGTTTATAGCTGCCTGACATCAAGTGTGCAATGTGTATTTATTTAATAAATTGTTGTGTTTTCTTTCGACAGTATATTAAATTCTTTCTGATCCATGATTAAAATGTACACCATGGTGCTGGTTCCTCCACTCTAAGGTACTCATCTCTGCAAGATCAGTGGCAGTAGTAGTACTGTAAAGCCTAACCGTGTGCATGCTGCAACTGTGAGGACCAAAAGGTGCTACTATCCTAGCAGTACTACCCCTTACATGCCACTATCAATAGCGACAGTGGAATTTAACTAATTAGACAATCCTTGGCCCCACAGTAGTTAAGCCACACTACGCTTCACAGCAGCCACATGAATTGTAGGGAACAAAAGATAGATGTTCATTAACTTACATGACAGGGTGTTCTGTGATCTATGCAGTGGTCATTGAGCAGGAAAGGCTGTCCAGTTAAGCTCTGGCACTAGGGATGAGCATACCAGTGGATTTTTGGGTTTGCCGTGTTCAGCCTAACTATAGTTGAAAAGTTCAGGTCGGTATCCAAACTTGACTCCGAATCCAAACCCAATAGATGTCAATGAGGACCCGAACTTTGGTGCTTTAAAATGACTGTAAACTGGTAACAGTAAAGGCAAGCGAGCTGCAAAAGGCATATAAATGGGGCAAAGAGAAGGAGAATTGCCATGCAAAAAAATGTAAAAAAGGAAAAGACTTAAAAGAAGATAGAATTAAACAAAATAAAAAAATATTATCTTGAACAAGGAGGCGGAGGTCCAAGTGAAGGAGGAAGTGAAGGTGGATGTGGCCGTGTAGGAGGAAGAAGCAGAGGAGGAGGTAGATGACACTTATTGTTTTTTTTATTTGATTTTTTTGGGGAGTACTCTGTAGAGTTGAGCAAAACAGGTCGGTCAGATTCATAAGTCGCCGACTTTCGCTAAAGTCGAGTTTCGCCAATCGAAACCCGACCATAGCGTGAAGTCGGCCATGCGGTCAGCAAAATGAGCGCCAAAGTCGGATTTCACAGAATACTTGCAGGCAACTTTTTTTCAGCCAATGAGCAAGGACGTACACTGTGGGCAACGAGATGAAATGTGCAGCGTTCACCACCATCTTAGAGAAGGACATTGCAGTGATTGGCTTGCTTTGGAGGGCATCATAGTGTCTATAAAAGCCCTGACCGCCGACCTCCATTTGACTTCTGGCGATCTTAACAGTAGGGAGAGGTTGCTGACTGTTTATAAATAGGGAGAGAGTTAGGGCTGGAAAGAGAAGTTCTTCTGTGCTTGTGCTGATAGCAATTGGCAATTATGCTGTACAGTTAGTGTGCAGTGACAGGGGAGGATTTTCTTGTGTGCAGCAGCGCTGGTTATTAGGCTGCCTGATAGCTGTATTGCTGTGTGTACAGTACACTGCTGTACAGACCGCTTTTTGCACAGAACTAATACTTTAATTCTTTTTTTCTGCACAGTTACCGAGCGTTCATTTTTTCCCACACCGTATAAAGCTGTATGCTCCTCACACACTACAATGTACCGGCTGGTATCACGGACAAATACATGCTGACTATCTGTGTGTGACTCCGGAAATAAATACGGAGATTTAAATTTTTCCCTACACCGTATACAGCTGTATGCTTCTGAAACAGTACCGTATATCTGCTCTTTGTATTACGGTCAAATCCATAATGAGTGAGCGTCTTTGTGTGACTCCTGAAATATATACGGAGATTTTAATTTTCCCCTACACCGTATACAGCTGTACGCTCCTCATAAAGTACCATATGTCTGCTGGTATTTTTGGTACATATTTCCAAACATGAGGAAGTTTGGTAGAAGAGGCTGCGGACATGGGCGGAGGGGCCAGCTGGTACTGATGGTGGTGGTGGTGCATCTGCTGGTAGTGCCAAAAGCACAATAGCACCTAAGGCAGGAGGTGTTGAGACTGCATCATTCGCTGGCCACAGAAGTCCTGGAAGGCTCCCTTTTCTTGGAGTAGGTAAACCGCTTTTAAAGCCGGAGCATCAGGAACAGGTTTTGGCTTACATTGCCGAAACTGCCTCCAGCTCTATCGCCTCCTCTTCTGAACTTGCAAAAACTGCAAGCACTGAGTCATCAGTGCAGGCTCCTAGTCAGGAACAACACCTTTCCTTGTGTCCTTCACCCCCCCAAAAGTGAAGGATGCGGCAGGCCACACTTCAGATTACTCCATGGTGCTCCTTTCACATACCATGCTTAACTTATCAAGTGAAATCATGAATTCCCCAGTCCAAGATGAATATGACATGGAGTGCACTGATGCACAGCCACTGCTATATGATTCTGCTGGTACATTCACCCAGAGTACTACATTGCCCTCGCAGTCCACTGAGCCAGAATCTGACTCTGATGAAACTCAGGTGCCCCTTCGCGAATACTGTAAGCCATTACACGGTGACACAGAGGAAGGTGCAGATCAAATTGAAGAGGAGGTGATGGATGACCCAGTTGTTGACCCGGATTGGCATCCATTGAGGGAAGAGGGTGCCGCTGGCAACAGCTCAGAAGAGGAGGAGGATTCACAGCAGGCATCGACATCGCAGCTGCGGTTATCTGGCAGGCCCGTTGCAGTCCAAAAACGTGTTAAAAAACAAAAAGAGTTGCAGGACAGCTTGGCCAGACGGTAAAATTAGTACAGCGTGCAAGCTTTGAAAAGTTTTCCCATAGTAGGAAGAGTGCAGTGTGGCACTTTTTTGACCAAAATCCTATTGATGAGGCAAAGGTAATCTGTAAGAAGTCCGGAAGGACCCTTAGACGAGGGAAAAATCTCCAAAATTTGAATACCAGTTGCATGCTTAGACATGCAAACACCATGCACTTGCAAGCGTGGATGGACTACTAAACCTCAGGTAGCACACGTGCACCTGCTCCGACTGAAGGTAGCCAGCAATACTAATATATCGCTTCCCCCACTGTAAGCCCACCGGTTAGCACACCACCAGCAAGAAATATTGAGGTTTCGTCGCAAGGCCAAAGCAGTCAGGGAATCCCAATGTTTTTCCAATGAAAGACTGAATTTAGGCCATCACCACCACCACCACCATCACCATCACCAACCCTCTATTAGTCCTCCATGTCCACAGCTAGTTCCCTCATATGCAGCTCTCAAGTCCAGCTCACCCTAGCAGACACTCTGAGTAGGACAAAAAAGTACTCATCCTCTTATCCACGTACACTGGCTTTGAATGCCTACATTGCCAAACTGATCTCATTAGACATGATGCCCTTCTGTTTGGTTGAAAGCGCAGCATTCCGAGAGCTCATGGCCTACGCTGTCCCACGCTATGACCTACCAAGTCGGCACTTCTTTGCTAGAAAAGCCATCCCTGCCCCCCCACAACTTTAGACAAATAACCCCCACTTTTCAATGCGTTTAAATTATTATAATGTATATTAAGGTTGACAAGCTTAAGAAATAAAAATTGATGTTGTTGGCATTGAAATGGGCAGTGTAGGTGTGTCTACTGTCCTCCACTCACTGCCGATTTTCCTTCCCCATTGACTTGCATTGGGGTCGGGTCAAGCTTCTGTCAGAACTCCGACTTTTTCCGATAGCTGGACGATTTCGTTCGACTCGACTTTTGGAAAATTCGGGTGGTGTGAAACCTGACTCGACCCCCCCGGAGGCAAAGTCGCTCATCTCTAGTACTCTGAAAACAAGCAGTGTAATAATCTGCTAGCCGTGTTGCTGGTAGTTGTCCCTAGCCATTAAGTCGGCTGCTACCGGCCACCAAGCGAGACGAACTAAGCACACCTAAACCAGCTTAAAGGGGCTCCCTGACATTACAAGAGTGATTTGCATGCTGTCTCATCAGAGAATGAAGCAAGGCTTAAATATTCTTAACCTGAGCACCACCTGGATGATGAGGCATCTGATTAAAAAGCATAAGCTGCAGTGGACTACACACCTGATAAACTAGGAAAGGTCTGAGCCTCCTCCTGTTTCCTCTTCTGCTACAGTCTCATCCTCTTCCTCCCCATCCCAAGCAAAAAGACCATCTGGCCTCCTGCAAAGAGAGGATGTGGAAGCACCACCAACAGCAGCGTCAACTCCACACCATCCCATTGAAGCATTAAGTTGCACATACCCCAAAAATTGGATCCCATTGTAACAACTCTGCAATCATCACTGCATTGCCTCCCATCCCCCACACACCAACTCACTCACTGCTCCAGGCCATGCTGTGACTTTTGTCTGTTTCTTGCTCCATGCTGTGTGCCTTTTGCTTACTGCATGCTATCTGCATGTTTCCTGGCTGTGTGCATAGGGGGGCGGTGCCGGCACTCTCTGTGTTATGTTTCGGTAGCTGAGGAGTGCAGGTAAAAAAGGCAATACACCAGAGAAGTTGGAATCCATGAGATTGCAGTACCCTGACTAACCACCACAACTAGAGGCAGCCGTGGAGCGTTCCTACGTTGGTCCTAGACGCCTCGTCACAGCCTGAGAAACTAACTACTCCTAAAGATAGAAAGAGGAAAGCTATCTGCCCCGCAGCAGATCCCCAAAGAACATAGAAAGCCCCCAAACATGTAATGGCGGTTAGACAAGATGAAATACTGACACAGACAGAAAATAGTATGAGCAAACGTTGGGGCCCAAACTACCTAAATAGGAAGGGCACTTACTGCAATCCCAAAAAACCCTGAAAAGCACCAACTCTACTAATTTCAAAATCACCTGAGATCACACGACCTCTACCACCTAAATTAGTTCTCTGGTGTAACAAAGTCAAAACAGCAGCCACTGAAAAAACTGGAAAAAGCAAAAGAACGAACATCAGTGGCTGAACTAAACTGAGAGGGCAAAAGCCCCCGGAGGGGACCCTGAAGGCCCCCACAGAAGTGCAGGACAAAATGCAAAAATCAAGCACAAAAACAAAAAGAAGAAAATGTCTTATCTGTTAGCAGGAGATGCAGACACGACACAGCAGGCTACAAAGGAAACGGGACTCAAGGATTGAGACCAGAACAATTGATCACCGGCAACCCTGATGGGAAGGCGACTCCCTTATATAAGACCAGTCAGTAACACCTGATTCCCACTCCTCACAATCTTCACTGGACAGTCCAGTACCGCTTGAAACCACCAGAGGGAGCCTCTGCTCAGAACTCATTTCAAGTCCATTCACAACAGTACCCCCACCTTGAGGAGGGGTCACCGAACCCTCACTTGAGCAACCAGGTCGGTCAGGATGAGTTCTATGATACGCACGGATGAGTCTCCTAGCATGGATGTCCGAAGCAAACACCCAAGAATTGTCTTCCTGACCATAACCTCTCCACTTAACCAAATACTGGAGTTTCCGTCTAGAAAAACGAGAATTCAATATTTTCTCAACCACAAACTCCATATTGCCCTCAACCAGAACAGGGTCAGGAGGCAAAGCAGTAGGAACCACTGGCTCAACAAACCTCTTCAACAAGGACTTGTGGAACACGTTATGGATCTTAAATGTCCCTGGAAGAAGCAAACGAAAAGAAACAGGATTAAGAATCTCCATGATCTTATAAGGTCCAATGAACCTAGGCTTAAATTTTGGAGATGCAACTTCATATGGATATTTCTTGAGGACAACCAGACCAAGTCCCCCACTTTAAACCGAGGACCATCAGTCCTATGCCGGTTAGCAAATCGCTGGGCCCTCTCCTGAGAGAGGGACAACCTCTCCACTACCTGGTCGGTCCCAAATCTGCTGCATACGCTCCACAACAGAGTCAACACCTGGACAGACAGAAGCCTCCGTCTGTCCCGAAGAAAATTGAGGGTGAAACCCAGAATTACAGAAAAATGGAGACATCAAAGTGGCAGAGCTAGCCCTATTATTAAGAGCAAACTCAGCCAAAGGCAAAAAAGAGACCCAGTCATCCTGATCAGCAGACACAAAGCATCTTAGATAAGTCTCCAATGTCTGGTTTGTTCTCTCAGTTTGACCATTGGTCTGAGGATGAAACGCCGAGGAGAAAGACAATTGAACACCAAGTTTAGAACAAAAGGTCCTCCAAAATCTGGAAACAAACTGGACTCCTCTGTCAGACACAATGTTCTCAGGAATGCCGTGTAAACGAACCACGTGCTGAAGGAACAAAGGCACCAATTCAGAGGAGGAAGGCAACTTAGGTAATGGCACAAGATGTATCATCTTGGAAAACCTATCACAAATCACCCAGATGGCGGTCATTCTCTGAGAAACAGGGAGGTCGGAAATGAAATCCATAGAGATATGAGTCCATGGTCTCTTGGGCACAGGCAATGGCATCAACAAACCACTAGAGCGAGAGCAAGGCTTGGAGCGAGAGCAAGTCCCGCAGGACTGCACAAATTCCCTGACATCACGAGACAAGGTAGGCCACCAAAAGGACCGACTAACCAAGTCTCTGGTACCAAAAAATTCCGGGATGACCGGCCAACGCGGAACAATGAATCTCAGACATCACACTCTTTTTCCACTGGTCCGGGACAAACAATTTTCCAACAGGGCAGCGCTCGGGCCTATCCTCCTGACACCCCTCCTGAGCAAGTCTCAAATTGGGTGAGATGGCGGAAAGAACTACACCCTCTTTCAAAATAACAGAAGGATCAGATAACTCAGGAGAGTCCGCAAGGAAACTCCTCGAGAGGGCATCCGCCTTAACATTCTTAGTGCCAGGAAGAAAGGAAACCACAAAATTAAAACGCGTGAAAAACAAGGCCCACCTGGCCTGTCTAGGATTGAGTCGCTTGGCAGATTCCAGATAAACCAGATTCTTGTGGTCCGTAAGGACCACCACCTGATGTTTGGCTCCCTCCAGCCAATGTCTCCACTCTTCAAAAGCCCACTTCATGGCCAGTAATCCCGATTACCCACGTCATAATTACGTTCAGTAGGAGAAAATTTTCGAGAGAAAAAGGCACAAGGGTTACTTTTAGAGGTCTCTGGATCTTTTTGGGACAAAACGGCACCTGCCCCAATTTCAGAGGCATCAACCTCCACCTGAAATGGCAGAGAAACATCAGGCTGCCGTGAGAACAGGAACAGAAGTGAATCTCTGCTTAAGTTCCTGAAATGCAGAGACTGCCTCAGGAGGCCAATTCACCACATCAGAACCCTTTCTGGTCAAATCAGTCAATGGTTTAACAATAACCAGAAATTACCAATAAATTTACGATAAAAATTGGCAAAACCCAAAAATATTTGAAGAGCCTTTAATGAAGTAGGTTGGACCCAATCACAGATGGCCTGAACCTTGACCGGGTCCATTTCAATAACAGATGGGGACAAAATGAATCCCAGAAATGAGATCCTCTGTACGCCAAAAAGACACTTTGATCCCTTCACATACAGAGCATTCTCTCTCAAAATCTGGAATACAGTTCGAACATGTTTCACATGAGAGTCCCAGTCATTAGAAAAAATCAAGATATCATCCAAATAAACAATCAGAAATTTATCCACAAAATCCCTGAAAATGTCATTCATGAATGACTGGAAGACAGAAGAGCATTAGTGAGCCCAAAGGGCATCACAAGGTACTCAAAATGCCCCTCAGGGGTATTGAATGCCGTCTTCCATTCATCCCCGTGCTTAATGCGAATAAGGTTATATGCCCCCTGAGGTCAAGCTTGGTAAACCAAGTAGCGTTTTTCACCCTGGAAAACAGGTCAGAAATCAAAGGTAACGGGTATTGATATTTTACAGTAATATTGTTCAAAAGACGATAATCAATACACGGCCTTAATGAACCATCCTTTTTGGCCACAAAGAAAAAACCGGCACCTAAGGGTGAAGAGGATGGTCTGATATGACCCTTCTCCAATGATTCCTTGATATAAGACCGCATAGCATCATGTTCAGGTACAGACAAGTTAAAAAGGCGACCTTTAGGGAATTTACTACCAGGCACTAATTCAATAGCGCAGTCATAGCTCCTATGGGGAGGCAAGGATGCAGATTTACTTTCGCTAAATACATCAGAAAAATCAGTCAAAAAGTCAGGAACATCCTGAGCCTGGGGGGAGGCAGAAAAAACAGGAGTGTTGGTATTAACACATTGGCAGCCCCAACTGGTTACAGACACAGATTTCCAATCCAAAACAGGATAATGAGACTGCAACCAAGGGAAGCCCAGTACGATAATATCATGCAGATTATACAGAACCAAAAATTTACAGCACTCCTGATGATCAGGTTCAACCCTCATTATCACCTGAGTAGAGAACTGAGGTTTATTCTCAGCCAAAGGGGTAGAATCGATCCCCAGTAGTGGAATAGACTTCTGTAGGGGTATCAAGGGAAACCCACAACGTTTAGCAAAATCATAATCCATCAGGTTAATAGCTGCTCCAGAATCAACGAAAGCCTGAGCAGAAAATGAGGACAGAGAGCATATCAGAGTGACAGTTAATAAAAACTTAGTCTGAACACTACCCAAGACAACTGAGCGTGCAAAACGTCTTCCCCGCTTAGGGCAGACTGAAATAGCATGAGAGGCATCACCACAGTAGAAACATAACCCATTGCGCTTTCGAAACTCATGACGCTGTGCCCCAGACACCACTCTATCACACTGCATGGGTTCAGAAGCAGGTTCACAAGGCAACACCATTCCACGCATACTTCTCCGCTCACGCAAACGTCTCTCAATTTGAATCGCTAATGACATAGAATCATTGAGACCAGAGGGGACAGAGAATCCCACCATAACATCCTTTACATTATCTGACAGACTCTTCCGAAAAAGGG
Source organism: Oophaga sylvatica (assembly GCA_033576555.1). Lineage (NCBI taxonomy): Eukaryota > Metazoa > Chordata > Amphibia > Anura > Dendrobatidae > Oophaga > Oophaga sylvatica. The sequence continues at coordinate 5,369 of JARQOD010004241.1, read as the reverse complement.
CCGCCAAAGCGTCGTCATTCCACTTGGTCAGGACTGCCCACCTACGGAATCTCTGACAGTATAACTCAGCGTCATCAAGACCCTGATTTAATGCCAACAAGGCTTTTTCAGCTTGATCAGTGACATTAGGCTCATCGTACAATAACCCCAAAGCCTGAAAAAATGCATCAACATCACTCAAAACAGGATCCCCAGGTGTCAGGGAAAAAGCCCAATCCTGAGGATCGCCGCGCAGGAGAGAGATGACAATTTGAACCTGCTGCGCTGCGTTCCCTGAGGACTTAGATTTTAAGGCAAAAAACAATTTACAATTATTTTTGAAATTCTGAAACTTAGCTCGATCCCCTAAAAACAAATCTGGCATGGGAATCCTAGGTTCCACAACAGGCAACCTAGCAAGATAGGCAGCAATACTCCGAACCTCAGTGGCAAGCTGATCCACACGGCCAGACAACTGTGCAAACTCCATTGAGAGAAAAAAAAAAAATCCTCCCCAGCACCCAGAGATACAGAGGGAAAAAAAATGCAACAAACAGAAAAATATCTCTGACAACTCTGACAACCTTTTTTCTTTCACAATATTTTTTCCCTTCTGTGAGTACCATACAATTTTCAATTTTTAGGCCGGTGATACTGTTATGTTTCGGTAGCTGAGGAGTGCAGGTAAAAAAGGCAATACACCAGAGAAGTTGGAATCTATGAGATTGCAGTACCCTGACTAACCACCACAACTAGAGGCAGCCGTGGAGCATTCCTACGTTGGTCCTAGACGCCTCATCACAGCCTGAGAAACTAACTACTCCTAAAGATAGAAAGAGGAAAGCTATCTGCCCCGGAGCAGATCCCCAAGAACATAGAAAGCCCCCAAACATGTAATGGCGTTAGACAAGATGAAATACTGACACAGACAGAAAATAGTATGAGCAAACGTTGGGGCCCAAACTACCTAAATAGAAAAGGATAGGAAGGGGCACTTACTGCAATCCCAAAAAACCCTGAAAAGCACCAACTCTACTAATTTCAAAATCACCTGAGATCACACGACCTCTACCACCTAAATTAGTTCTCTGGTGTAAAAAAATCAAAACAGCAGCCACTGAAAAAACTGGAAAAAGCAAAAGTACGAACATCAGTGGCTGAACTAAACTGAGAGGGCAAAAGCCCCCGGAGGGGACCCTGAAGGCCCCCACAGAAGTGCAGGACAAAATGCAAAAATCAAGCACAAAAACAAAAGAAGAAAATGTCTTATCTGTTAGCAGGAGATGCAGACACGACACAGCAGGCTACAAAGGAAACAGGACTCAAGGATTGAGACCAGAACAATTGATCACCGGCAACCCTGATGGGAAGGCGACTCCCTTATATAAGACCAGTCAGTAACACCTGATTCCCACTCCTCACAATCTTCACTGGACAGTCCAGTACCGCTTGAAACCACCAGAGGGAGCCTCTGCTCAGAACTCATTTCAAGTCCATTCACAACATCTCTGGTTCTTATGGAGTCAGTGTGCACCTGTCTAAGGTGTCCCTGGCCAATTACCAAGAAGCCTTTGGTATTTAAGGCAGCTCCACCCAGTGGTAACTGCCTGAGCAATGCCATTACTCAGTTAGTGTCTTACTGCTGAGTTTCCAGGTCCTGTCCTGTGTTTTGCCTTCTCTGGAGGCTTGATTCCTAGCTTTGCCTTGTACCTGTCTGTCTGCCCTCCAGGAGGCAGAATATTGTTGTCTCTGTGTCCTTGTTCCTAGCTTTGTCTTGTACCTGTCTCTCTGCCCTCCAAGAGGCAGTATATCCTGGTCTTTGTGTCTTTGTTCCTGTGCCTTGTCTCTTTCCTTTCCCTGCCTGTACTTTGTCCTATACCTGCATCTGTTGTATCTCAGGCTGTGGCCTGTCCTTACCGGCCCTGCTTACCCTTGTGTTTTCTTCCTCTGTCTTGTCTATCCCTGCAGCTCCTCTCCACATACCTTTGCGGTTCAACTTTGCCTCGCCCCTGCTGCTGCAGAACCTCTTGCTGCAGCTCCTCTACGCATACCTTGTGGTTCCAGTCTGCTTTGCTCCTGCTGCTGCAGAACCTCTTGCTGCAGCTCCTCTCCGCATACCTTGCGGTTGCGCTGTGCTTCACTATTGCTGCTGCAGATCCTCTTGCTGCAGCTCCTCTCTGCATACCTTATGGTTCCGCTTTACTTCGCTCTTGCTGCTGCAGAACCTCTTGCTGCAGCTCCTCTCCGCATACCTTGCGGTTCCGCTTTGCTTCGCTCCTGCCACTGAAGAACCTCTTGCTACAGCTCCGCTCCGTATAACTTGCGGTTCTGCTTTGCTCCGCTCGTGCTGCTGAACCACTTTCTGCCTCTGCTCTGCACTCCTGCGGTTTTGCTCCATTCTGCTTTGTTCTGCTTCTGCTGCTACTGAACCTCTTGCTACCAGTACCTGCACCTCCAGTGTAAACAGGTCCAAACCTGTTCCTTCATACACCACTCCTTCCTGCCAGTACCTGTACCTGCATCTCCAGTGTGAACAGGTGCAAACCTGTTCCTTCATACACCACTCCTTCCTGCCAGTACCAGTACCTGCATCTCCTGTGTGAATATGTCTCTACCTATTCCATACACCACTCCTTCCTGCCAGTACCTGTACCTGCATCTCCAGTGTGAACAGGTCCAAACCTGTTCCTTCATACACCACTCCTTCCTGCCAGTACCAGTACCTGCATTTCCTGTGTGAATATGTCTCTACCTATTCCATACACCACTCCTCCCTGCTCGTGTCCTAGTGTCTCAGCCATTCCCACCTGCCAGTGTCTCAGCCGTGCCCACCTGCCAGTGTCTCAGCCATGCCCACCTGCCAGTGACTCAACCGTGCCCACCTGCCAGTGTCTCAACCGTGCCCACCTGCCAGTGTACCAGCCGTGCCTGCCTGCCTATGTCTCATCCATGAAAGCCTGCCAGAGTACCAGCCGTGCCTGTGTGACAGTCGCACCTGTCCTAGTGTCTTGTTCCCAAGTGGGATCAGCAGCCACAGCCAGACACCACCCTGGAGTGGCGCTTGGCAGCTACCTGCCGCACAAGCCTAACCTCACCATCAGAGGCTCCAGAGAAGACCAAGGTAGCTGTATTAGTTACGCCCCTTCCAGTGTAGTCTGGATTGTGGCACAGTAGGTCCACAACCCCCTCGCTCGTGCCAATCAGCCAAGGGTGCGAGCCTGACACCCATATTGTACATGTGGCCTCACAAGTGATTTTTAAAGAGCTAACCATATGTTGAGATCATGGGAACCACACTACCTGGTTCCCTGCCATCACTACTTTTCCAGGTGGGCCATCCCTGCTCTGCTCTAATATGTTGGGGACAAAATGAGGTGGGCACTGCACAACACCATGATTGTAAAGATACACATAACCACAGATAAATCTGCCAATAAACAAGGGCAGGGATGTTACATCTCTCTAACTGCCCACTGGGTAAATGTGGCACCTGCGCCTGAGGCATGAAGCATTTTGGTGCATGTAATACCACCACAGAGGATTGCTGGATTTTTTAAAATGTTTTTTTGTCCATGTTGCCGCCTCCTCATACAACACTTCCTCCAATGCCTCCACATCTGCACCACCTTCAGCACAGCTAGAGGTAAAATACAGCAGGCTGTTCTGAAACTCATCTGAAGAATCCTACACACAGAGCAGGAGCTGTGGATAGGGATCAAAGAACAAACAAATTTGTGGTGGGTGCCAATAAACCTCAATTTTAGCCTGGTGGATTGCGATAACAGGTGAAATCTTGAAACAGTTTTATGTATATCCCTTGCCTGGTGTATGTGATGAATTTGGTGGTGCACAGCTTCCTTAAAAATAATACAGATATGTCAGAGCTACAGTTAAAAGAGCAGGCTGCAGTTTTCAGCTGCAGAACTTCCAGCATACACCTCAGCCTATGTAACTTTTTTCCACCTCTTTATCTGGCCTGCCCCCCCCCACAGAGCTGGGGTCACCTCCTGGCGCCCCTGGAATAGTGCCGGTACCCTGAGTAGGTGGGGGCTCCCACTCTTGGGTGACGGCACTGGCACAGGGTCCCTCATAGTACCAAAAGTGGCTCTGATGGTGGGATGGGCCCACTCGCTGTCAGACACACGGGCGTACTATGAAGGGCCCTGTGCCAGTGTTGGTGCACATGACTGGGCCCCCCTGCTTGCTTATGGCCCCAGTTACCTCTCCCTGCGCCACAGCTGTGGATTCTTGCCACTGAAATCATTCACAGGGACAGCCACTACCAATTTTGGTAACTGATCCATGCTGGTTAAGACTTAGCTATGGCCGGCCGTGCTGGCCTCTATCTTACGATGCTCAATGGCATTGGCTACCATTTTCAATGGACGTCGACTCACAATTTGATGCATTGGCAGTTGATGATCTTCTTTCACACTTTTCATAGTCACAGACATCTGATATTCGTGGCACCCTTTGTAAATGTCTCCTCTCCTGGCAATCCAATAGTATAGCCATAAGTTTATATGCTTGGTGAACATGAACAATACAAATATTAAGTAACCGAAAAAGATGAAAAATATCTTTAGACAGACTGTTTTACTAGTTCTGTGTGTTAAGAATAAAATGTCGATTTTTAAACTGTACCCATAAATGTTCAAGAAACTCTGAACACACTTTTGTATATACCTAAAGAATTGTGTGAGAAACCTGTTGCCATGTTGCGTTTAGAAAGTGTAAGGGTTACCGGTCGATGGGCCATTGCAGGTTGAAGGATCAAACATGGCAGCTGGATCATTGGCTAAAAGGAACAGGAGCCTTAAAAGTGGGGGCCATTGGACACGATGGCCAAACATGGCCTGCTGCAGCTGTTATGTGGTTTGGCTTGTGACTGCTAGGCCTAGCCTGAAAATAATCACTGTTCAACGCAATTTTTCAGGCAAAATTTTTAAAAACATATTTTAACTCAATTTTGGCTGCTGATTACGAATATGAACTCTGTGTTTGGCTATCACATCAGGATTTAGAGATATTTCAATTTTTGATGAAAATTACTACTCTTGAATGTTTTATGATAAAAACACATGATTTTTGGTACTACATTTTGTATATTTTTAATGAAGGAATAACAAAGATTACAAAGTATATGTACAGCACATCAAATATACTTACAGAATTGAAAAATCAAATATAAAAACACATACGAATATGGCACACAGATGAATGGCAAATGGTAGTTATTTGAACTTTCTTTTCTTGGCTGATCTGTGATGTACAGCTTCTGGGTTGTCTCTCATCAAGCTCCTGCAATAGTCAGCCATCATGTGTGAGTCCCACCGGCCTTGATACCGTTCTTCCATTGTTTTAATGTCCTGATGAAAACGCTCCCCTTG
>JARQOD010004240.1:0-56666 GCA_033576555.1 Oophaga sylvatica | reverse complement strand
CCATCCCTACCTTCAGGGGGTGGGGGAGTGTCGGCGTATTTCTGATTTTTGGGAGGAGGTGTTGAGGCCCCGGGGGGGCCCCCCGAGGCCCCGGGGAGACTGTTTGTCCCAAATATTTGGAAAAAGGGGGTATTGAGGCACTCATAATTTGCTTTAGCAGCACCCGGGAGTAAGGCTATTTTAGATCCCCTTTCTCGCCGGTTTTTGGGCCAACGTAAAAAAGTTTTTTTTAAAATTTTTGTCGCGCCCTGGGGTTTGTGCCCCTTTAAAACCCCCTCTTACCCTCCGCTGGGACCTTTACCTTGAAATTTCCCGGAGCGTCCAGGCCCTTTTTGTCTATGGATTCATCCGGCCCTTTCCCTCAGTGTCAGGAAGACTGTCATACTGGTGGTTGTTGCAGGTTCAGTAAGATGGCACTTTTCTTGCTTTCCCCCCCTCCAAGCAAAAAACTCTCGCGGGTTTTTCATTGGGGAGATTGTAGACTTCATGTTTCCCTTCTGATGTGGTGTCAGATAGGGGGTCTCAGTTTGTGCCCAAGTTTGGGGGGCTTTTTGTTTATCGGGGGATGCAATTGTCATTTCCCTGGGCTTTTCATGCAGACAAGGGTTTCAGACGAGCGTCTAAATTAAAAGCCTAGGATTATCTTGGGTGTTTTGTCTAGAGAACCAGGAGGACTGGTCTTTTTTTTGGGCCTCGGCAGAGTTCGTTTAAACAACAGGGGGAGCGAGTAGGGAAGCCCCCTTTTTTTTGGGCTATGGTTTTCCCCCCATTTTGAAATTTAAATGGGGGGGCCCTTTGGGGTTCCCGAGGAGGAGCGTTTTCGTCTTTTTCTTCATGGGGAAAGGGGTGTATTGAATAATCTGATGCTATGGGGAACGTTATAAAGTATGGCGATAGGAGGAAGTTTCTTCCAATCTTAATGTGAACGATTGGGATGGGTTTTCTACCCGGAATAAAAAACTTAAAGTTCCCCCCTGGAAGCTGGGCCCCCGATTTATCGGGGTACGGATCAGTTCATAATTAAACCCGTGGGATTTCGTCTGGACCTCCCCCCTACGTTTAAAATTCATAATGTGTTCCCCAAGTCATTTCTTTTGAGGTACGTGGCACCGTCATACCCCACTCTACCCCTTCCGGTGGTCAATGGGGAACTTGGGGTTTCAAGTGTCAAAGATCATTGACCATCGAATCGCCGGGCCCTAAGTACTTGGTTTCTTGAAGGGGTTGGTCCCGAGGAGAGGACTGGGTTCCCGCGTCTGACATTAAGAGATCGTTTGGTGCGGACCTTCCAAGAAACCCCGGGCAAAAACCCGGCCTGAGGGTCGGGGGCCCCCCCGTAGAAGGGGGGGGACTGTCAGTGTGCACGCCACGAAGATCGGGGTTTCACATTTGACTTCTCACAGCTGATTCGTTTTTTTGTGTTTTGGGAGTTTGGGGGTTAAATTTTGTCTGGCTAGTTCTGGGGGGGTGCTTTTTTCCGGCTGCAATTAATTATTTGTTTATTTGGTTTTCCTTTAAAATTTGGTTGTCTGGTGGGGTTCCAGTGAAATTTTCATGCAGACCACAGATAGGATTGTACTTATGACTTAATTTAAAGAGCCCCCTTATTTTTTTAAAGCTCACCTTGCTTAGATTTTAAAATATCCCAGTCTTTATTTTCCCTTTGTGTTTGAGTGTGTATCAAGCTGTGTTTTTTCCAGTCGTCTTATATGTTAAATTCTGGTATTTAGCAGAGATCAGCCATATCCCTTTGGTGGTTCAGTATCCTTCTTGGATGATTCGGGTTTTCAGGGAGTAGGAGACAGGGTTAGGCTGGAGACTGGACTTGAACCATTATCGTACCCCCCAAGGGTGGGGTTTTTGGGACCCAGTTTAGGGTCAGGTTAGACCCCGGTCCCCCTTTTCCTGTGAAGGTATCAAGTCTCAGATTAAACCCCGAGTTCAACGGATATCGTGTCGGTAAATTATTCTATATTTCATGCTGATGTTGTAATCTTTTTTTGTTGAGTGTTGTTTTTTAAAAAATTTATGACATGTAACATTCATAAAACGCGTGAACAACTACCTGCGGGAGGAGCGTTGCCGACGCTTTTTCTCCCGCGGAGGGGACCCGGAAATGCGCGTCGGAATGCGCATGTGCAAATCCTTCCCGGGGCCTTTTGTGAAGGCCACTTACAGTGTGCCTTCAGCAATTGCCCAGGACCGTGCGGTTGGGCTTCGCTACCCCCCGGTGCCGCCTTTCCCCCCCCGGCGTCCCGCAGAATGTAACAGCGCTGGAGCACTGGAAAAAAGGTGAGTTTTAAAAGTTTTTTTTTTTTTAGGGGATGTGTCAGTTTAATGGGTGAGGGGACCATGCATACAGGGTAGGGGGGGGAGGGGGGCCATCCATCAGGATTGAAGGGTTGGGGGCCCTGACTCGGATTGGGGGGTGGGGGGACCGCCCTCAGGATTGGGGGGGGGGGGACCAGCACTAGGTTTGGGGGGTTTTGGGGGGCCATGACATCAGGATTTTAAAGGTAAGGGGACCATGCCTAGGGTTGGGGGGGAAAGGGGGCCCTGCCACAGGATTGGGGGTGAGGGGACCTGCCATAGGGTTGGGGGTGAGAGGACCATGCCCTCAGGATTGGGGGGGGGAGGGACCCTCATACAAGGATTGGGGGGGGGGGGCCATGCAATCAGGATTGGGGGGTGAGGGGACCATGCACAAGGATTGGGGGGGGAGGGGCCATGTAATCAGGGGTTTGGGGGTTGGGGGACCATGCATATGGATTTGGGGGGGGAGGGGACTTGCAATCAGGGTTTGGGGGGGAGGGACCATGCAACAGGATTGGGGGGGGGGGGGGGGACATCCATCAGGATTGGGGGGTGAGGGGGTGCACATAGGGTTGGGGGGTGAGGGGACCTGCACATCAGGGTTGGGGGGGGGAGGGGACCAGACATCAGGATTGGGGGGGTGAGGGGACCCTGCTCAGGTTGGGGGGTGAGGGAACCATGCACTCGGGTTGGGGGGGGTTGCCTGCACATCGGATTGGGGGGTGGGGCCATGCATACAAGGATTGGGGGGTGGGGGGCCCCATCCCACATAGGTTGGGGGGGGTGAGGGGACCAGAAATCAGGATTGGGGGTGAGGGGCCCTGCATATCAGGTTTGGGGGGGTGGGGGGACCATGCACATCGGGTTTGGGGGGTGGGGGGACATGATATCAGGTTGGGGTTGAGGGGCCCAGCATACAGGATTGGGGGGTGAGGGCCCAGCATATCAGGGTTTGGGGGTGAGAGGACCATGCACATCAGGTGGGGGGGAGGAATGCATCCCAAAAAAGGGGGGGTGAGGGGGCCATGAAATACCAGGAGGGGGATGAGGGGAAACAGCATCCCCAGGATAGAGGGTCCCATGCCCCCCGGTTTGGGGGTGAGGGGACCATGCCTACCAAAATTTGGGAGTAAGGGGGCCATGTATCCCAGGATTGGTGATGGGGGGACCATGCATCCCGGGTTTGGGGGGGTGAAGGTTAAACATCCACTGGGGAGGGGGGGAAAAATGCATCCCAAAAATTGGGGGGGGGTTCATTCATACCAAAATTGGGGGGGATGGGACCATGCATTCCAGGTTTGGGGGGGTGGGGGGGCCCATGCAAAAAGGGATTGTGGGGTGAGGGGCCCTGCATACCAGGTTTGGGGGGGTGGGGAAAACCCATGAATACCGGGAATGGTGAGAGACCTGCCCCAGGATAGGGATGAGGGGGTACCATGCAACCACGTTTGGAGGATGGGGGAAAACCATGATCCAGGTGAGGAATGGGGTGCAAGCATACCGATTTGGGGGGGGGTGGGGGGCCCTACATACCAGGATAGGGATGGGGGGGGTACCATGCATACAGGTGGGGATGAGGGGTGCCATGCAACCGGATGGAGGGGGGCACCCAAAACCAAGCAGGGGAGCCCTATCCCTATAAAAAGCTTGCCCCCCCGGGCGTAGAAGGGGTTTCATAGCTAGTGATATTATTTATATTTTATATATAAATTATTAAATGCATTGTGACACTGTTTAATATTTATTTATAGTTTTTAAAAACTTCTAAAAAATTAATAGACCAAATTTAATTGCCGGCTTCTGTGAAATTACAGAACCGACATGAAATGAAAATGGGTTTTCCAGTTAACCGACATTTATGTATTTGGTATATGGGTTTTTATAACAAATTTCATGAGTGTGTGTGTGCAAAATTCAACATGTAGGGGTTAATTAAATGTGTAAAATTTTTTTGTAAAAAAAATCCCGGGGGTCCGCATATTTTTCTCCCCCAACGGGAAAGCCCGGGAAATGGGGGCAAAAATAATAGCTAGGGGGGGGTCTATTTTTTTTTGCCCCCCTGGTATAAATCTTCCCCGCCCCCCAGAAAAGGACATCCCATGATTAGTGCGCCTTTTTGGGACTTCCCCCTTTCCCGAGCGGGGCTAATGGGTTTAAAAATGGGTTAAAGGCCCCCTTGCAAATTGCAACCTCATTTATTAATCCTATTGTATGAAATTAAAAAAACACCACAATTATCTAAAAAATTTTAATGAAAAAATACAAGTTTTTGACCCAATTTTTTTTGTTGGGAATCCTTGCAAAAGCCTTTTTCTCCCGTAATAAAAAAAAAAAATAAAAAACAACATTATTACCTCTCCCGGGGCTCAGTCAGGGGCCCCCCCTGCAATACATCGAAAGGGTTTAACACTTTTACAGCGAGGACCGGGGCTAATGTGCAGCCTCGATGTAAAAAAACCCAATGAAAGTCATTCCCCCGGGTGACAGGAGAGGAAGTGATTAGCTGGAAGCTTATTTTTTGTTTCCCCCCGGTAATCTTCACTTTGGTCAGTCAGGGATCCCTTGACGTCATGTGCTGTGCGCAAAAGTAAAGCGCTGCAGATACTTAGCGCTATTTAAAAATAAGATTTTATTTAAGAAATGTATCCTTAAACCCAACCAAAGAAAGGGGAAAGAGCGTCTACTGGGACTATCTGGTAGGGGGTGATTGTTTTTTTTGCTGGGATCCCCTTTCCCCCTTTCCCTTTGGGGAGTCTGACTAAGCTACGTAAAGGCAGTAATTTGCCAGGCCCTAAGGGGTGTGTAAAAGTTTTTCCCGATACGGTCATTTAAATTAAAAGGGAAATTGAGTACTATGGCGAAAATTTTAGCAATTTATAAAGTATGTAGTGTAAATTTTCAAAAGGGATATGTTTCTCCTCCCCCTTTTTTGATGCTTCACTGTTTCATGGAAAGCGTGGGAAAATTTGGGGGCGCCCAACCTGCTGCCAAAAAATTGCTTTTATAAAAATGTGTCTTATCTTTAAAAAAATGTGAAAAGTTAAATTTTTCACATTTTCAAAAAAAAATGAAGGAGTTCTTAAAAAACCGATGATTATCTTCTTTACAAAATATATATGCATGCAGAACTATGAGTATTACAGAGATTAAAACCTTTGTGGGAAAAGGGGGTATGGTAAAATCCAAAACGCCCAGATGTATTTTTGGTTTTTGCATTTTCATTTTTGCTCCCTTTTTCCGGCCAAAAACTTTTTTTTTTTTTTGGTAAAAAGGGTATGTGAGGCTTGTTTTTTTTTGCGGACGATTGTCGTCATGGTCAAAGTTTTAAAAAAATACAAAAATTTTAAATTTTTACAAAGTCTATGTTTTTTTGGGCAGCTGAGGAGAGCAAGAAAAAACGGAAATTCACCAAGAGGTTTGGAATCTATGGGTTTTCGTACCCTGATAAACCCCCACTAGGTTGAGCGATACTTTTGAAATTTCCAAAAAAATCGGGGTCCAAAGGTATCGCATATCACTAAAAATATCGGCGATCCCGTACGCCGGGGGTCCATGTAAATTTGGGAAAAAAAATTTCGCAACTAAAAAAAAACCCATTTTCCTTGTAAAAACAAAAATTTAAAACATAGAATCTTATAAAATTTACATGTATTGTGACTATAAAATTTTCTATATGTATAGTTTATACACTTTACTAGTAAAATTTCCTCTAATTCAATTTGGGGGAAAGCCCCCCAGTGAAAAGACAGAAGCACCCCACAGAATGAATTGGTTTAAAAGGGTTTTCCATGTCTTTTTTTATGTCCTTTTTCTATTAAAAAGCAAACAATTTTAAACAGACTAGTGTGCAAAAATTTCACACCTGTAGGGGTTAATTAAGGGTAAATTCGTTGTAAAAAAACGGACTTTTTTGCACAAATTTTACCCCTTTTAAATTTAAACCCCCCTACAGGGGGAAAATTTTTTCAACAAAGCTGATTTAATTTTTTGTGCAAATTGATAAAAAAGGCATAAAAAGCCCGGGGTTAACCCTATGTCACCAAGTGTCATTATTTGGGTTTCTGCTTTTTCACAAAAGCGGCATTGAATTAGCGGCTTTATACTATGTAGAATTTTATGAACTAAAAATAAAATATTTAATATGTGTCACAAATTAATGAATGAAAATTTAATGAGGGAAAATTGCTAAAAAAAAATGCGTGGGGCTCCCCCCTTTTTCGCAACCGACAGACAAACATGAGGGGGGGCAGATAAAAATACCCCAGAGAGGGACCATTTTTTTCCCCCCCCCCGGCTACTAACATTCCCCCAAACACCCAGGAAAGAAAATCAAAATTGTTTCCCCCTTTCTGCATTTTGCCCGCTTTTCCCCATTGCCCTTAGCGGGGCGAAGGGGTTAATATGGGGTTAAAGCACTTCTATTGAAAGGTGACTTAACCCGGGTTAAAAATTGAGAGCTGTAAAATAGACAACTATCAATTTTTTAACCTATTGCAGAAAAAAATAAAACACACACATTTTAATTTAAAAAATCATTTTAATAAAATAAAGACACATTTTTTTGCCCATATTTTATTTTACTGCAAAAACCTTTTTCCTGTAATAAAAATAAAATAAAAAACAAAATTATTCTTACTATCCCATGCACAGTCAGGTCCCCGTGAAAACCCTTCAGAAAGGGTTTAATTTTTATGCAGGGCCCGCAGCAAATGCGCAGCCTCACAGTAAACCCCCCAATGAATGGTTCCTCTCCTGCCTAAAGGGGAGTAAAGGGCTGGGTGTACATAACGAACCCCAGCGATCCCGACAACGATATCCCTTTGTAGGATCGTGGTGAAGCTACTGATCGCTGCGAGCTCCCAAACAGGCACTCAGGCACGATTGGGGCAGCGCACTGCGGGGGAAAATGCTTAAGGGCCCGTCTCACATAGCGATATCGCTACCGAGATCGCTGGAGTCACAATTTTGTGACGCAGCAGGAGCTCACCGCGAATCGCTGGTGTGACTTCAGCGCGATCACCCCCTGCCGGGTATGCTGATGTCGCAGAAATGTCGGGCCCTTTTTTTTATCGTGGTTTCCTCACAGGCAGCATCGCTGCTGGACAGGGGGGGACAGCGATCCCTGGTAACCAAGGTCACCGGGTTTTCCCGGCACCGCCAGCATTTGGGAAAACCCCCGTGTACCCCTTTGGAAACCCGTCCCTGCATCAGGGGGCTGGTATCCAAAGGGACACAGCGGGTTTTAGGGCCGCCCCCCGGGCCCGGAAAAACCCCCCCTTACCTTGGTTACCAGCGGGGCGCTGGTCCTTCGCCTGCACACGCAGCGATGGTGCCTGTCAGCGGAAACCAGCGACAAAAAAAGGTCCTGACATTTCAGCGATGATCGCGAAAACCCGGCAGGGGGGGGGAAAACGTCGCGAAAGTCACACACAGCGTATCGGGGAGCTTGCTGGCGTCACAAAAAAATGTGATAGCAGCGATCTCGGTAGCGATATCGCTATGTGAACGGGCCCCTTTAAATGGAAAGCTTAAATTTATTGCTTTCCATTTCACTTCAGGTCCCCGGGCACAATCAGTGACGTCAGGGGGAATATTAACAAAAATAGGGGTTCCCTTCAAAAAAAAAAATGGCGGGGGTCCCCCTTTTTTTTTTAAACCCACCAGATGAAGCAGACCGCTGAGGCCTGGATTTTCAGGCTGTTAAGGAGCCAAAAGATCCATGGACCTTGCCACCCTATAATACTGGGCCCACAGCAGTCTGCAATTTTTGGCTGATTAACAAAAATAGGGGACCCCCTCAAAAAAATTTTGGGTGGGGCCCCCCATTTTTGTTAACCAGCCAATGAAGCCCGTGAGGGGGTTTTTCAGGCTGGTAAGGATCCAAATCCAGGGACCTTGAAGCTGAAAATCCCGGGCCACAGCAGTTGCTTAGCTTGGCGGGGTTAACAAAATTAGGGACCCCCTCGAAAAAAAAAAACGGGTGGGGGCCCCCTATTTTTTTTAACCAGCCAAAAAAAATGCAGACGCGCGGCCTGGATTAAAAGACTGTCAAGGCCCAGGATTTTGGGCCTAAACACCCGATAATACCAGGAAAAGCAGCCCCCATTTGGCGCATAAAAAGTGTGCCTTGTGGCACTTTACCCGGCTCTTCCACTTCCCTTGCGGTGGAAAAGGGGGTAAAAGGGGTTATTGTCCCCTTTGATTGCACGGGACAATAACCGGTTAATAAGGGAGAGGCGTCAAAAAGACAACGATCCATAATTAACCCCAAAGTTTTTTAAAATGCATAAAAAAAAGCAAAACAAGAACAAGTATTTTTAAAGAAAAAAAGAGCCCAACCAGTTTTATTTAAATTTTTTTGTATCTCTTCCTGCACGCCCTCGATTCCTTAAAAAAAGAAAAAAAAAAAAAACCAACAGTATACCACCTGTCCGACGAGCCTAACGACGTCCCCCGCGATCCAAATTGTCATCGCAAAGACAGGAGAGCCTGTCATCGCGCGCGCACAGTGATTACTGCTTCCCCGGCGGTGACGTCATCGGATGATGCTTTCGGCCGGGATTACCCCGCAGCATGCAGTTATCGCGAGAAACTGCATTTTGGGCCGCCGGGGAAAGAAGAGGCGGCCTGAAGAGTCCTGACGGACCGCGGAATCTTTTTGAAAGGGAAATGCCCCCCACTTGCAGACCCGACCCCGGACACTGAAGGACGTGACATTCCATTCGGTTGATAAGACGAAAAAAATGGAATCGGGAACGGATTCCGAAAAGCCAAAACGGCGATACCCGATATTTGCAGTATGGAAAAGCTCAAACCCCAACCACCCCAACTAAAGGCAGCCCTGGAGGTTTTCCCATGTTGGGCCTGACCCCCGCACGCCGAGAGGCTAATACACCTAAAGAAAGAAAGGGAAAGCTTCTGCCCCGAGCAGATGTATGAGAAAACCGGGGGCAATCTCTAAACAAAAAGGGTAGGAAGGATACTTATGCAAACCCAAAAAACCTAAAAAAAGCCAAGCTACTAAAGCAAAAAAACCCCGAGATCAACGACTTACCCCCTAAATTAGTTCTTTTGGTAACAAAGCTGCCCAGCCACAAAAAAAAGGAAAAGGAAATGAACAAAAAACAGTGGCTCCAGGGGAACCGGAGGGCCCAGCCCCCCAGGGGGGAACCCGGCCAACCTCAAACAGAATTTGGGAAAGTCCACCAATTTAAAATTTCCATTGCAGTGACTTAAAAAGGAAAACAAAACTGAACCCCCTTTAAAGCTCTGGCCAGACAGATATTTTCTCAATCGGGAAAACAGGGGCACACCCCTTTAGCCGGTGACTATGAAACTACATAAAAACTAGATCAAAAATGAAAAAAAAAGTTAAGTTTGCAAAATTAAATGCTATTAACCCCGACCAATAAAACAGAAAAAACGGCACAAAAAAAACAAATTCCAAAAAGAAATAAATTTTTTTTTCCCCAAAAAAAAAAGGGGGCTTTTAAAGGGGGGTAATTTTTTATTAAAAAAAATTAAAAAAAATTTAAATTTTGTAATCCCAAAATAAATGTTCAAGCCCCAATCCCGCCAGTCAAGGAAAAACCCCTGGGGACAGCCTACCAAAATTTTAAAAACCTTTCCACTGCAAGGAAAAATTTTAAAAGGGGGCAAATAAACCCCACCTTTTGGTTGAGACGGAGGTTTTCCAACCAAAACGGCGGCCAACCCCCTTAAAAACCCGGAATGCAAATAACCAAAAAAACAAAACGAAAAATTTAAAATGGAGCAAAAGAAAGTTTTAAACAAGCTTCAAGAAAAACAGGAAAAAAAAAAACAAATACCCAAAAAATGAAATAAAAAATTTTTTTGCAAAAATGCATGAAGGTAGTAAAAATAAAAAGGGTTTTTAGAAAACAAAATTTTGTCAAAATAATGTACAACCCAATCCCCCACGTAAAGGAAACCCTCTGGGGGACAGTCCTCCCAAATTTTGAAAACCTTTCATTGTAGGACTTAATGTGAACAAGGGCAGGGGACTGAACCCCCCAGTTAAAGTTGGCCGACAGGTGGTTTTTCTCAACTCAAAAAAAGGGGGCGGTCACACCCTTATATGCAGGAATGCACTATGAATACAAAAAAACTAGATCTAAACTAAAAAAGAATTTAAAAGTGTAGAAAAAATGTAATGCTTTAAACATGACATTACACAAAAAAACGGGCACAAAAAAAAAAAATTTCCCAAAAATGAAATAAAAAAATCTTTTTGAAAAAATGATGAAGTAGTAATAATCAAAAGGGTATTTAGAAACATAATTTTGATCAAAATAATGTACAAGCCATCCGCCAGTAAGGAAACCCCCTTGGGGGACGCCTCCCTTAATTGAAAACCTTTCCACTTGTCAAGTGACTTAAATGTGAACAAGGGCGGGGGGACTGAACCCACCAGTTGAAGCCCCTGGCCAGAAAAGGATGGATTTTCTCAACTCAGAAAACGGGGCGGTCACACCCTTATATGCACGGAATGCACTATGAACTACATAGAAAACTAGATCTGAACTGAAAAAGTAAGTTAATGTGTATGAAAAATGTAAATCCCATTTTAACACATGACCATTACACAGAAAAAGGCACAAAAAAACAAATATCCAAAAATGAAATAAAAATCTTTTTGCAAAAATGCATGAAGGTTGTAATAATCATAAGGGTATTTAGTAAACATAATTTTGATCAAAATAATGTACAACCCATCCGCCACGTCAAGGCAACCCTCTGTGGGACAGTCCTACTCTAATATTAAAAACCCTTTTCCCATTGTCAAGTGACTTAAATGTGAACAAGGGCAGAGGGACTGAACCCACCAGTTGAAGCTCTGGCAGACAGGATGGATTTCTCAACTCAGAAACAGGGCGGTCACACCCTTATATGCACGGAATGCACTATGAACTACATAGAAAACTAGAATTGGAACTGAAAAGTAAGTTAATGTGTATGCAAATGTAAATGCATATTAACACATGACCATTACACAAAAAAACCCAGGCACAAAAAAACAAATATCCAAAAATGAAAAAAAAAAATCTTTTTGCAAAAAGCATGAAGGTAGTAATAATCATAAGGGTTTTAGTAAACATAATTTTGATCAAATAATGTACAAGCCTCCCGCCATGGTCAAGGCAACCCTCTGTGGGACAGTCCTACTCTAATATTGAAAACCTTTCCACTTGTCAAGTGACTTAAATGTGAACAAGGGCAGAGGGATGAACCCACCAGTTGAAGCTCTGGCCAGACAGGATGGATTTTTCTCAACTCAGAAAACAGGGGGGTCACACCCTTATATGCACGGAATGCACTATGAACTACATAGAAAACTAGATTGAACTGAAAAAGTAAGTTAATGTGTATGCAAAATGTAAATGCATATTACACATGACCATTACACAGAAAAACAGGCACAAAAAAAAAAAATATCCAAAAATGAAATAAAAAATCTTTTTGCAAAAATGCATGAAGGTAGTAATAATCATAGGGTATTAAGAAAACCCTTTAATTTTGATATAATTTTGATTCATAATTTTGATGCATTTTTGCAAAAAGATTTTTTATTTCATTTTTGGATTTTTGTTTTTTTGTGCCTGTTTTTCTGTGTAATGGTCATGTGTTAATATGCATTTTACATTTTGCATACCATTAATTACTTTTTTCAGTTCAGATCTAGTTTTCTATGTAGTTCATAGTGCATTCCGTGCATATAAGGGTGTGACCGCCCTGTTTTCTGAGTTGAGAAAATCCATCCTGTCTGGCCAGAGCTTCAACTGGTGGTTCAGTCCCTCTGCCCTTGTTCACATTTAAGTCACTTGACAAGTGGAAAGGTTTTCAATATTAGAGTAGGACTGTCCCACAGAGGGTTGCCTTGACGTGGCGGGATGGCTTGTACATTATTTTGATCAAAATTATGTTTACTAAATACCCTTATGATTATTACTACCTCATGCATTTTTGCAAAAAGATTTTTATTTCATTTTTGGATATTTTGTTTTTTGTGCCTGTTTTTCTGTGTAATGGTCATGTGTTAATATGCATTTACATTTTGCATACACATTAACTTACTTTTTCAGTTCAGATCTAGTTTTCTATGTTCATAGTGCTTCCGGATAAAGGGTGTCCGCCTGTTCTGATTGAGAAAACCACCGTCGCCAGGTTCAATGGTGGGTTCTCCTTCCCTGTTCCATTTAAGCACTTGAAAGTGGAAGTTTTCAATATTAGGTAGCTGTCCACAGGGGTCCTTGCGGCGATGGCTTGTACATTTTTGATCAAAATAGTTTACTAAATCCCTATGATATATACTTCATGCATTTTTGCAAAAAGATTTTTTATTTCATTTTTGGATATTTGTTTTTTGTCCTGTTTTTCTGTGTAATGGTCATGTGTTAATATGCATTTACATTTTGCATACACATTAACTTACTTTTTCAGTTCAGATCTAGTTTTCTATGTATTTCATAGTGCATTCCGTGCATAAGGGTGTGACCGCCCTGTTTTCTGAGTTGAGAAAATCCATCCTGTCTGGCCAGAGCTTCAACTGGTGGTTCAGTCCCTCTGCCCTTGTTCACATTTAAGTCACTTGACAAGTGGAAAGGTTTTCAAAATAGAGTAGGACTGTCCACAGAGGGTTGCCTTGACGTGGCGGGATGGCTTGTACATTATTTGATCAAAATTATGTTTACTAAATACCCTTATGATTATTACTACCTTCATGCATTTTGCAAAAAGATTTTTTATTTCATTTTTGGATATTTGTTTTTTTGTGCCTGTTTTTCTGTGTAATGGTCATGTGTTAATATGCATTTACATTTTGCATACACATTAACTTACTTTTTCAGTTCAGATCTAGTTTTCTATGTAGTTCATAGTGCATTCCGTGCATATAAGGGTGGACCGCCCTGTTTTCTGAGTTGAGAAAATCCATCCTGTCTGGCCGAGCTTCAACTGGTGGTTCAGTCCCTCTGCCCTTGTTCACATTTAAGTCACTTGACAAGTGAAAGGTTTCAATATTGAGTAGGACTGTCCCACAGAGGGTTGCCTTGACGTGGCGGGATGGCTTGTACATATTTTGATCAAAATTATGTTTACTAAATACCCTTATGATTATTACTACCTTCATGCATTTTTGCAAAAAGATTTTTATTTCATTTTTGGATATTTGTTTTTTTGTGCCTGTTTTTCTGTGTAATGGTCATGGTTATATGCATTTACATTTTGCATACACTTAACTTACTTTTTCAGTTCAGATCTAGTTTTCTATGTAGTTCATAGTGCATTCCGTGCATATAAGGGTGTGACCGCCCTGTTTTCTGAGTTGAGAAAATCCATCCTGTCTGGCCAGAGCTTCAACTGGTGGTTCAGTCCCCTGCCCTTGTTCACATTTAAGTCACTTGACAAGTGGAAAGGTTTTCAATATTAGAGTAGGACTGTCCCACAGAGGGTTGCCTTGACGTGGCGGATGGCTTGTACATTATTTTGATCAAAATTATGTTTACTAAATACCCTTATGATTATTACTACCTTCATGCATTTTTGCAAAAAGATTTTTTATTTCATTTTTGGAATTGTTTTTTTTGTGCCTGTTTTTCTGTGTAATGGTCATGTGTTAATATGCATTTACATTTTGCATACACATTAACTTACTTTTTCAGTTCAGATCTAGTTTTCTATGTATTCATAGTGCATTCCGTGCATATAAGGGTGTGACCGCCCTGTTTTCTGAGTTGAGAAAATCCATCCTGTCTGGCCAGAGCTTCAACTGGTGGGTTCAGTCCCTCTGCCCTTGTTCACATTTAAGTCACTTGACAAGTGGAAAGGTTTTCATATTAGAGTAGGACTGTCCCACAGAGGGTTTGCCTTGACGTGGCGGGATGGCTTGTACATTATTTTGATCAAAATTATGTTACTAAATACCCTTATGATTATTACTACCTTCATGCATTTTTGCAAAAAGATTTTTTATTTCATTTTGGATATTTGTTTTTTTGTGCCTGTTTTTCTGTGTAATGGTCATGTGTTAATATGCATTTACATTTTGCATACACATTAACTTACTTTTTCAGTTCAGATCTAGTTTTTCTATGTAGTTCATAGTGCATTCCGTGCATATAAGGGTGTGACCGCCCTGTTTCTGAGTTGAGAAAATCCATCCTGTCTGGCCAGAGCTTCAACTGGTGGGTTCAGTCCCTCTGCCCTTGTTCACATTTAAGTCACTTGACAAGTGGAAAGGTTTTCAATATTAGAGTAGGACTGTCCCACAGAGGGTTGCCTTGACGTGGCGGGATGGCTTGTACATTATTTTGATCAAAATTATGTTTACTAAATACCCTTATGATTATTACTACCTTCATGCATTTTTGCAAAAAGATTTTTATTTCATTTTTGGATATTGTTTTTTTGTGCCTGTTTTTCTGTGTAATGGTCATGTGTTAATATGCATTTACATTTTGCATACACATTAACTTACTTTTTCAGTTCAGATCTAGTTTTCTATGTAGTTCATAGTGCATTCCGTGCATATAAGGGTGTGACGGCCCTGTTTTCTGAGTTGAGAAAATCCATCCTGTCTGGCCAGAGCTTCAACTGGTGGGTTCAGTCCCTCTGCCCTTGTTCACATTTAAGTCACTTGACAAGTGGAAAGGTTTTCAATATTAGAGTAGGACTGTCCCACAGAGGGTTGCCTTGACGTGGCGGGATGGCTTGTACATTATTTTGATCAAAATTATGTTTACTAAATACCCTTATGATTATTACTACCTTCATGCATTTTTGCAAAAAGATTTTTTATTTCATTTTTGGATATTTGTTTTTTTGTGCCTGTTTTTCTGTGTAATGGTCATGTGTTAATATGCATTTACATTTTGCATACACATTAACTTACTTTTTCAGTTCAGATCTAGTTTTCTATGTAGTTCATAGTGCATTCCGTGCATATAAGGGTGTGACCGCCCTGTTTTCTGAGTTGAGAAAATCCATCCTGTCTGGCCAGAGCTTCAACTGGTGGGTTCAGTCCCTCTGCCCTTGTTCACATTTAAGTCACTTGACAAGTGGAAAGGTTTTCAATATTAGAGTAGGACTGTCCCACAGAGGGTTGCCTTGACGTGGCGGGATGGCTTGTACATTATTTTGATCAAAATTATGTTTACTAAATACCCTTATGATTATTACTACCTTCATGCATTTTTGCAAAAAGATTTTTTATTTCATTTTGGATATTTGTTTTTTTGTGCCTGTTTTTCTGTGTAATGGTCATGTGTTAATATGCATTTACATTTTGCATACACATTAACTTACTTTTTCAGTTCAGATCTAGTTTTCTATGTAGTTCATAGTGCATTCCGTGCATATAAGGGTGTGACCGCCCTGTTTTCTGAGTTGAGAAAATCCATCCTGTCTGGCCAGAGCTTCAACTGGTGGGTTCAGTCCCTCTGCCCTTGTTCACATTTAAGTCACTTGACAAGTGGAAAGGTTTTCAATATTAGAGTAGGACTGTCCCACAGAGGGTTGCCTTGACGTGGCGGGATGGCTTGTACATTATTTTGATCAAAATTATGTTTACTAAATACCCTTATGATTATTACTACCTTCATGCATTTTTGCAAAAAGATTTTTTATTTCATTTTTGGATATTTGTTTTTTTGTGCCTGTTTTTCTGTGTAATGGTCATGTGTTAATATGCATTTACATTTTGCATACACATTAACTTACTTTTTCAGTTCAGATCTAGTTTTCTATGTAGTTCATAGTGCATTCCGTGCATATAAGGGTGTGACCGCCCTGTTTTCTGAGTTGAGAAAATCCATCCTGTCTGGCCAGAGCTTCAACTGGTGGGTTCAGTCCCTCTGCCCTTGTTCACATTTAAGTCACTTGACAAGTGGAAAGGTTTTCAATATTAGAGTAGGACTGTCCCACAGAGGGTTGCCTTGACGTGGCGGATGGCTTGTACATTATTTTGATCAAAATTATGTTTACTAAATACCCTTATGATTATTACTACCTTCATGCATTTTTGCAAAAAGATTTTTTATTTCATTTTTGGATATTTGTTTTTTTGTGCCTGTTTTTCTGTGTAATGGTCATGTGTTAATATGCATTTACATTTTGCATACACATTAACTTACTTTTTCAGTTCAGATCTAGTTTTCTATGTAGTTCATAGTGCATTCCGTGCATATAAGGGTGTGACCGCCCTGTTTTCTGAGTTGAGAAAATCCATCCTGTCTGGCCAGAGCTTCAACTGGTGGGTTCAGTCCCTCTGCCCTTGTTCACATTTAAGTCACTTGACAAGTGGAAAGGTTTTCAATATTAGAGTAGGACTGTCCCACAGAGGGTTGCCTTGACGTGGCGGGATGGCTTGTACATTATTTTGATCAAAATTATGTTTACTAAATACCCTTATGATTATTACTACCTTCATGCATTTTTGCAAAAAGATTTTTTATTTCATTTTTGGATATTTGTTTTTTTGTGCCTGTTTTTCTGTGTAATGGTCATGTGTTAATATGCATTTACATTTTGCATACACATTAACTTACTTTTTCAGTTCAGATCTAGTTTTCTAAGCTTCCAAGTGAACCAGCAAACAAAGTTGAGACAAGAACAATTGATCACCGGCAACCATGATGGGGCGAAACCTCCCTTATATCCAGCCAGTCCGTGATTCCTGATTGCCAATCCTCATTGAATGGTTCAGTACCGTTTGTAACCACCAGAGGGAGCTTCTGCTCAGAATTCATTTCTAAAACATTCATAACAGTACCCCCCCTTGAGGAGGGGTCACCGAACCCTCATTTGTGCAACCAGGTTGGTCAGGATGAGCTCTGTGATACGCACGGATCAGTCTCCTAGCATGGATGTCCGAAGCAAACACCCCAGAATTGTCCTCCTGACCATAACCTCTCCACTTAACCAAATACTGGAGTTTCCGTCTAGAAAAACGAGAATCCAATATTTTCTCAACCACATACTCCAGATTGCCCTCAACCAAAACAGGGTCAGGGGGCGCAACCATAGGAACCACTGGCTCGACAAACCTCTTCAATAAGGACTTGTGGAACACGTTATGGATCTTAAATGTCCCTGGAAGAAGTAAACTAAAGGAAACAGGATTAAGAATCTCCATGATCTTATAAAGTCCAATGAACCTAGGCTTTAACTTTGGAGATGCAACCCTCATAGGGATATTTCTTGAGGACAACCAGACCAAGTCCCCCACTTTAAACCGAGGACCATCAGTCCTATGCCGGTTGGCAAACCGCTGGGCCTTCTCCTGAGAGAGGGACAACCTCTCCACTACCTGGTCCCAAATCTGCTGCATACGCTCCACAACAGAGTCAACACCCGGACAGACAGAAGCCTCCGTCTGTCCCGAAGAAAATCGAGGGTGAAACCCAAAATTGCAGAAAAATGGAGACATCAAAGTGGCAGAGCTTGCCCTATTATTAAGAGCAAACTCAGCCAAAGGCAAAAAAGAGACCCAGTCATCTTGATCAGCAGACACAAAGCATCTCAGATAAGTCTCCAATAATGTTGAGCGATACGATACTGCAAATATCGGCTATCGGCCGATATTAGCTCTATCGGCCTTTCGATAATTCGTTTCGATATTTTCGTCTTATCGAATACCGGAATCGGAAGTTCCCATCATTCTTTGCGAGGCAATGTGATTTTAGTCAGCCAATGAGGAATCCTAAGAAGTGTGGGAACATCCTTTACTGCTGCGGTCATGTTAACTAATGGCATGGCTGTGATTGGATGCTGAAATGATGTCAGAATGTACTATAAAAGGCGCCGCCGCCATTTTAGCGTCACTGTGCTGTGAATTCAGTAAGGGACAGAACGCTGCTGTGCTGACTCTGAGGGACAGTTAGAGATTGCGATTTAGTGTACTGTGCTGTAGGCAGGCTAGCACCAACCGCTGTGTAAAGCTTCCTTTTGCCTACAGTGTTGTTTTAACTGCTCTGCAAGGTGTGTGTGAGTGCAGGTGACGCTGCAGTTTGCTCTGCATGCAACGCTGTCTGTAGGCATCTGCACATGTCACTCACAGACTCTTTTTTTTTCCTTCAGTGTAATTCTTGCAGCTCCATGCAATTTAACTATTAGTGTGACGCGCTTCCATCCGTATCCAATACATTGGTTGCAAACACTATAGAAGTAGACAAAGGAGTAGCCTTTCCCAGATTGTGGACAGTTGTGTTTCAGTGTTCACTTCAGTCTGTGTTTTTATTTTTTGAGTGCACATCACGCTCCAGTTACTTGTTCAAGCACTGCTGCTTGTACTCTGCTGAGCGTGTCTCAGTGGCTCATCCTTTTCATTTATCTCCAATTGGTTCTGCTCCATTCCATTTAAAATATAATCTATTAGTGTGACGCGCTTCCATCCGTATACAATACATTGGTTGCAAACACTATAGAAGTAGACAAAGGAGTAGCCTTTCCCAGATTGTGGACAGTTGTGTTTCAGTGTTCACTTCAGTCTGTGTTTTTTATTTTTTGAGTGCACATCACGCTCCAGTTACTTGTTCAAGCACTGCTGCTTGTACTCTGCTGAGCGTGTCTCAGTGGCTCATCCTTTTCATTTATCTCCAATTAGTTCTGCTCCATTCCATTTAAAATATAATCTATTAGTGTGACGCGCTTCCATCCGTATACAATACATTGGTTGCAAACACTATAGAAGTAGACAAAGGAGTAGCCTTTCCCAGATTGTGGACAGTTGTGTTTCAGTGTTCACTTCAGTCTGTGTTTTTATTTTTTGAGTGCACATCACGCTCCAGTTACTTGTTCAAGCACTGCTGCTTGTACTCTGCTGAGCGTGTCTCAGTGGCTCATCCTTTTCATTTATCTCCAATTGGTTCTGCTCCATTCCATTTAAAATATAATCTATTAGTGTGACGCGCTTCCATCCGTATACAATACATTGGTTGCAAACACTATAGAAGTAGACAAAGGAGTAGCCTTTCACAGATTGTGAACAGTTGTGTTTTCAGTGTTCACTTCAGTCTCTGCGTAATAACCACACTTAGGCCTTATAACTTTTCTGACTTTCTTTATCAATCTACCAAGATGAAGAAGTCAGTGAGTAAGGCACGTGGTCGTGGCCGTTTAGTTTCAGCAGGGAGAGGACGTGGGGATTCTGTGGCTGCTGCCGCCCTCAGTGACACAGCATCCACCAGTTTTCCCCGTGAGCGTTCCTTTATGCGCACTTTGGTAGGAGCTCGGCGTGCCCCCCTGCTGCTGGAAGAACAAATTGAAGCCGTTGTTGGTTGGATGGCAGCCAATGCATCGACTTCAATTCCTTCCACCTCCTCTCAGGAACACAACACTGTTGAGCAACCATCTGTCTGTTCACCGCCTGTCAAATTGCCCAGGCAGTCAGAGAGTTCTGTACAGGAGCCAGCTGAGTCTCTGCTTCTGTTCTCAGAATCTGTTGGCTCGCAAACACGGGCACAGGCAAGCAGCATTCTGCAATTTGAAGAAGAGGGAGTATGCAGTGATGCGCAACAGCTGTGTCTCTCTCAATCTGAAGAGGCGGTGAGCCAGTGCCGATGGACAGCACACCGCAGAACGCATCTTATGATGATGATGAGACTCAGGTGCCAGGTTTTGTGGAGCATGGTGCTGCCCAGACCATCCAACAGCAGCAGGTGTTGGAAGAGGGTAGTGGAGATGATGAAGTCCGAGACCCAACATGGCGTGAGCAACAGGAAGGTGGTGGGAGCAGCTCTGAGGAAGAGATTGTCCCAACGGTACAAAGAGGAGGGAGAGGTAGGCTGCAGACTCGCTTGCCTGTAGCCTCCAGTTTGGCACCTGTTGGGAGCAGTTCTCTTAGAACTGTCAAAATTGGCGCTCCCATGACTTGCACTGCGTGGTCCTTTTTTGACAGACTTGTAGATGATATTTGCTATGTTCAATGCAAGCTGTGTAAGCAAAAAGTTAAAAGAGGTAAAAATATCAGGAACCTGAATACCACAAATATGTGGACACATGTACGGACAAAGCACGTAGCTGAGTTCCAAAGACACACTGGAGATGTAGGCCAACCTACAGCAGCACCTACATCTTTAGGTCATGTTCGAGCCTCTACCTCCAGCTCTCACACACCTGTTTCGGCTTCCTCACAAGATCTCCATGGAAGAACCTCGGTCACTGTTGTCCATAGACAAACTGTTATTCCACCCACTGCAGCAAGTTCACAGTCATCGTCACACTCCCAGAACAAAAAACAGCCATCGGTAACACAGGCATGGGATAAAAGACGGCCATACTCGGCAAACCATCCACGAGCACAGGCTCTGAATGCTGGCCTTGCAAAACTCCTGTCCCTTGAAATGCTGTCATTCAGGCTGGTGGAGACTGACAGTTTCAGGAACTTTATGGCATTGGCAGTCCCACAATATAATGTGCCAAGCCGATTTTATTTCAGCAGGCAAGCTGTCCCTGCTCTGCAAAAACATGTCGAGGGAAACATTAAACATGCGCTACTAAACGCCGTCAGTAGCAGGGTCCACCTGACCACCGATGCGTGGACCAGTACCCATGGCCAGGGACGATACCTTTCCCTCACTGCCCATTGGGTCAATGTTGTGGAGCCGGGTACAGATCTTGCCAGTGGCGCTGTACGTGTTCTGCCAACTCCAAGGATTGCAGGAATCCAGTCTGTGCACATTGATTCCTCCTCCTACTCCAGTTCCTCAGAATCATCGCTGCACGAGCCGTCACGGTATACCTCCACATGGACCCGTGAACGCTTACCTGTTGCGACCGATATGAGCACAGCCGTGGCCAAACGTCAACAGGCCGTACTGAAATTAATTCCCATGGGGAATCGAAGCCACACAGCGCAGGAGCTCTGGGATGCCATCAAGCAGGAGAGCGATGTGTGGTTTTTGTCAGCTAATCTCCAGCCAGGCTTGGTAGTGTGTGACAATGGCCGAAATCTGGTGGCAGCTCTGGGCCTTGGCAACCTCACTCACATACCATGTCTGGCACATGTGCTCAACTTGGTCGTGAGAGTTTTTTGAGGGACTATCCGGATCTTGATGCACTGCTGCACAAGGTCCGCCTAGAGTGCGCTCACGTTCCAGCATGGCCAGATCGCGCATTGCAGCTCTGCAAGTCAGATTTCGCCTTCCTGAACATCGCATCATATGTGACGTACCCACCAGGTGGAATTCCACGTTACATATGTTGGAGCGGTTGTGTGAGCAGCAGCCAGCAGTAATGGAGTATCAGCTGCAACAGGCGCAATCAACTCGCAATTTGCGCCGTTCACACTTCACCACTACTGAGTGGGCCTCTATGAAGGACACTGCGACGTTTTGCGTGCGTTTGATGTCTCAACGCGGATGGCGAGTGCAGATGATGCACTAGTCAGCATGACTGTCCCCCTTATCTGCCTGCTTCAGAAATCACTGAAAGCACTAAAGGAAGAGGTTTTGGAAGAGGTGGAGGATGAGGAGTCACAAATTCAATTACCTTCAGGACAGTCAGCGCAACGTGGTTCCTCACAAAGGGCTGGGCAGGGCTCACTTTGTGAGGAGGATGAGGAGGAGGAGTCAATGGAGGAGGAAGAAATCCCTACAGAGGGAGGTACACAACGCTGTAGTCAGTATGTAGAGCGAGGGTGGGGTGATGCAGAGGAGACAGAGATGACGCCTCTTCCAGAGGACAGCCTTTGTTGGCCAGTTGGGAGTCTGCAGCACATGGTTGATTTCATGCTTCAGTGCCTGAGAAACGACCGCCGCATCGCCCACATTCTCAGCACGTCAGATTATTGGGTGTACACCCTCCTAGACCCTCGCTACCGGGACAACTTAAAACCCTCATCACACCGGTGAACCGGGACCGTAAAATGCAGGAGTACCAAGACACACTGGTGCAATCCATACTGTTGTACATTCCAGCCGAGAGAGCTGCTGCTGCTGCTGCTACTGCTTTACAAAGCAGCTCTGTGCGTCGAGGCAGTGTAGACACCTCTACAACAAGAGGGATCAGAAGCAGCGCCTCTGCACAGGGCAAGAACTGTATGTTACAAATGTGGCAAAGTTTTTTGACAGCGCCAGCAAGGTCTACACCATCCGAGACGGCTCCAGTCACCAGGAAGAAACGTTTCCGTAAGATGGTGACAGACTACTTGGCTTTCCCTCTAAGTGTACTCCCAGATGCCTCTTCCCCTTTCAAATTTTGGGTCTCTAAGTTGGATACATGGCCAGAGCTTAGCCAGTATGCATTGGAGGTGCTGGCTTGCCCTGCTGCCAGTGTATTATCTGAGCGTGTCTTTAGTGCTGCAGGTGGTGTAGTAACAGACCGTCGCATGCGACTATCCTCAGGGAATGTAGACCCGCTTACTTTTCTGAAAATGAACAAGGCATGGATCTCACCTGAATTTGCCTGTCCGTTTTCAGATTAAATAACTGTTTGGCAACGTTTTCCATGTCTCCTGTTATGTTCATCTTTCTACCACCTGAACTCTACTCCCTGGGCTACAACACCGCCATTTGTTGCTCGTAAGTAATTGGCAGGGGTACTGACTCCTGGCCAGCCTGGTTACAGCACGACAGCTGTTTCCTGGCAGTGTGAACGTCAATTATCCTCCAATAAGTTGTGCTGTTGTGTTGCATTCGGGTTAGCCGACTCTATGGTGCCTGCAGTTTAGGTGATTCCTATGTGTGCTGTGGGATATGTAAATAAAGGCGGTTTCCATTGTGACAATAGGATAAGCACCCACTGTAGGACTGTGTGATTCGGTAACTGCGGACGGCTTGCGTCCTGTAAACTTACTTTTTCATGGGTGCGTTCTTCTACCCGTCCGGGGTCCAGTACCGTCAAGTGGTTCTCCCCAGTGCCTTTGGCCTAGGTGCCTCCATCTCCGTATCCGAGTTCCAGCATTGTCTGCTGGTCCTTGGTAGTGCTTTGGAGCACAGGTACCTCCTGCTTAGTAACCGTGTCACAGTAACGTCAGCTGGTACTCGGTTGTGACATTGCCTCTTTTCCTTCTGCTACCCGTCCGGGGTCCAGTACCGTCAAGTGGTTCTCCCCAGTGCCTTTGGCCTAGGTGCCTCCATCTCCGTATCCGAGTTCCAGCAACATCTGCTGTCCTTGGTAGTGCTTTGGAGCACAGGTACCTCCTGCTTAGTAACCGTGTCACAGTAACATCAGCTGGTACTCGGTTGTGACATTGCCTCTTTTCCTTCTGCTACCCGTCCGGGGTCCAGTACCGTCAAGTGGTTCTCCCCAGTGCCTTTGGCCTAGGTGCCTCCATCTCCGTATCCGAGTTCCAGCAACGTCTGCTGGTCCTTGGTAGTGCTTTGGAGCACAGGTACCTCCTGCTTAGTAACCGTGTCACAGTAACGTCAGCTGGTACTCGGTTGTGACATTGCCTCTTTTTCTTCTGCTACCCGTCCGGGGTCCAGCACAGTCAGCTGGTCCTCGTTACTTCCATTGTCTCTTGCTCCATCTGATACCCGTCAGGGTTCCAGTAACGTCAGCTGTTTCTCGGAAATTAGATGACCTTAAAGACCACCCAGAAGAAGATGACGACAACAAGGACGACGAGCATGAAGCCAACCAGCCTGAACACCATCACAAAGAAAAAATAAAAGATTACCCAGAAGAAGATCACCAACAGGACAAAGAAGGTTAAGACAAACTACAGGATACAGAACAAGAGACAGAAGAACAATAAGCAAAAGATCAAAAAGCAGAAGAACATGAAGTATAAGACCAAAATGAAGAGCAAAATATATGCTCTAAATTCTAAGCAGAAGAAGACTAAGCAGTGTATGGGGGTGAGTCCGTTCCTCCTCGTGGTGCCCCTGGAAAATGCCTGCTGCTGCTGCAGGCTAAACTGAACACGGACAAATACTGTTGTAATTTAAATCTTTTGTGACAGCAAGAACGGAAGGATGAACAATTCATACTTTTACAGATTACAAGTACAGGAATCTGTCACAAATAAGAATATGATGAAGAAGATGAAGAGGAAGAAGATGAAGAATTTGAATATGAAGAAGATTAATTAGTTTAATAATAACAATATGAGTAATGTAAACAAAAACATGAATAGCAAGAAGTTTAAGAAGAAGATTAAGAAGGTGAAGATGAAGAATAATTTGATGAGAAAGATGATGCTGCTGCTGAAGATTATGAAGGAGAAAGTGTGGCACTGGCAAAAGTTAAAAAGGTGAAGAGCATGGAAGTTGTGAAACATACATATTTGCCAAAATAGAAAAAAGGTTAACAACATTGTCAATTTGTTAGTCAATCCAAACGTATTTCCAAAAAAAAATATATTAATGCTATTCCAATGCATTGGGTTAAACATGTATGCCTTTATTGTCTCCTCAACCTCCCCCAATACATTCTACATTAGTCTTTGTTGTTTTCCTTCATGTACAATTAACCAACAAGGCAAGAATGGTTTTTTTTAATGTCGATATTTTGTTCCCATAGACTTACATTGGACTTCCGGAATCGGATATCGACGATATTTAGTGATATCGGCGATACCATTTCGATACGATATTTTTAGATATCGAGCAGTATCGCTCAACACTAGTCTCCAATGTTTGATTTGTTCTCTCAGTTTGTCCATTGGTCTGAGGATGAAAAGCAGAGGAGAAAGACAATTGAACACCAAGTTTAGAACAAAAAGTCCTCCAAAATCTGGAAACAAACTGGACTCCTGTCAGACACAATGTTTTCAGGAATGCCGTGTAACCGAACCACGTGCTGATGGAACAAAGGCACCAATTCGGAGGAGGAAGGCAACTTAGGTAATGGCACAAGATGTATCATCTTGGAAAACCTATCACAAATCACCCACATAACAGTCATTCTCTGAGAAACAGGGAGGTCGGAAATAAAATCCATAGAGATATGGGTCCATGGTCTCTTGGGCACAGGCAATGGCATCAACAAACCACTAGAGCGAGAGAAAGGCTTGGAGTGAGAGCAAGTCCCACAGGACTGCACAAACTCCCTGACGTCACGAGACAAAGTAGGCCACCAAAAGGACCGACTCACCAAGTCTCTGGTACCAAAAATTCCGGGATGACCGGCCAACGCGGAACAATGAATCTCAGACATCACACTCTTCTTCCACTGGTCTGTGACAAACAATTTCCCAACAGGGCAGCTCTCGGGTTTATCCTCCTGACACCCCTCCAGAGCCAGTCTCAAATTGGGTGAGATGGCGGAAAGAACTACACCCTCTTTCAAAATAACAGCAGTATCAGATAACTCAGGAGAGTCCGCAAGGAAACTCCTCGAGAGGGCATCCGCCTTAACATTCTTAGTGCCAGGAAGAAAGGAAACCACAAAATTAAAACGTGTAAAAAGCAAGGCCCACCAGGCCTGTCTAGGATTAAGTCGCTTGGCTGATTCCAGATAAACCAGATTCTTATGGTCCGTGAGGACCACCACCTGATGTTTGGCTCCCTCCAGCCAATGTCTCCACTCTTCAAAAGCCCACTTCATGGCCAATAACTCCCGATTACCCACGTCATAATTACGTTCAATTGGAGAAAATTTTCGAGAGATAAAAGCACAAGGGTTATTTTTAGAGGTCTCAGGATCTCTTTGGGACAAAACGGCACCTGCCCCAATTTCAGAGGCATCAACCTCCACCTGAAATGGCAGAGAATCATCAGGCTGCCGTAGAACAGGAGCAGAAGTGAATCTCTGTTTAAGTTCCTGAAACGCAGAGACTGCCTCAGGAGGCCAATTCACCACATCAGAACCCTTTTTGGTCAAATCAGTCAATGGTTTAACAATAACAGAGAAATTACCAATAAATTTACAATAAAAATTGGCAAAACCCAAGAATCTCTGAAGAGCCTTTAATGAAGTAGGTTGGACCCAATCACAGATGGCCTGAACCTTGACCGGGTCCATTTCAATAATAGATGGAGACAAAATGAATCCCAGAAATGAGATCCTCTGTACGCCAAAAAGACACTTTGATCCCTTCACATACAGAGCATTCTCTCTCAAAATCTGGAACACAGTCCGAACATGTTTCACATGAGAGTCCCATTCATTGAAAAAAATCAAGATATCATCCAAATAAACAATCAGAAATTTATCCACAAAATCCCTGAACATGTCATTCACGAAGGACTGGAAGACAGAAGGAGCATTAGTGAGCCCAAATGGCATCACTAGGTACTCAAAATGCCCCTCTGGGGTATTAAACGCCGTCTTCCATTCATCCCCGTGCTTAATGCGAATAAGGTTATATGCCCCCCTGAGGTCAAGCTTGGTAAACCAAGTAGCACTTTTCACCCTGGAAAACAGGTCAGAAATCAAGGGTAACGGATATTGATATTTCACAGTGATATTGTTCAAGAGACGATAAACAATACACGGCCTTAATGAACCATCCTTTTTGGCCACAAAGAAAAAACCGGCACCCAAGGGTGAAGAGGATGGTCTGATATGACCCTTCTCCAATGACTCCTTGATATAAGACCGCATAGCGTCATGTTTAGGTACAGACAAGTTAAAAAGGCTTACTTTAGGGAATTTACTACCAGGCACTAATTCAATAGCGCAGTCATAGCTCCTATGGGGGGGCAAGGATGCAGATTTACTTTTGCTAAACACATCAGAAAAATCAGTCAAAAAGTCAGGCACATCTTGAGCCTGGGGAGAGGCAGAAAAAATAGGAGTGTTGGCATTAACACATTGGCAGCCCTAACTGGTTACAGACACAGATTTCCAATCCAAAACAGGATTATGAGACTGCAACCAAGGGAAACCTAGTACAATAATGTCATGCAGATTATACAGCACCAAAAATTTGCAACTCTCCTGATGATCAGGTTCAACCCTCATTATCACCTGAGTAGAGAACTGGGGTTTATTCTCCGCCAAAGGGGTAGAATCAATCCCCAGTAGGGGAATAGACTTCTGTAGGGGTATCAAGGGAAACCCACAACGTTTAGCAAAATCAAAATCCATCAGGTTAATAGCTGCTCCCGAATCAACAAAAGCCTGAGCAGAAAATGTGGACAGGGAGCAAATCAGGGTAACAGTCAACAGAAATTTAGTCTGAACACTACCCAAGACAACTGAACATGCAAAACGTCTTCCCGCTTAGGGCAGACTGAAATAGCATGAGGCATCACCACAGTAGAAACATAACCCATTGCGTTTTCGAAACTCATGACGCTGTGCCCCAGAAGCCACTCTATCACACTGCATGGGTTCAGAAGCTGGTTCACAAGGCAACACCATTCCACGCATACCTCTACGCTCACGCAAACATCTGTCAATTTGAATCGCCAATGACATAGAATCATTGAGACCAGAGGGAGCAGGGAAACCCACCATAACATCTTTTACATTCTCTGACAGACCCTTCCGAAAAAGGGCTGCAAAAGCATCATCATTTCATTTGGTCAGAACTGCCCACTTTCGGAATTTCTGACAGTACAACTCAGCGTCCTCAAGCCCCTGATTTAATGCCAACAAGGTTTTTTCAGCTTGATCAGTGACATTAGGTTCATCGTACAATAACCTTAGAGCCAGAAAAAATGCATCAACATTACTCAAAACAGGGTCCCCAGGTGTCAGGGAAAAAGCCCAATCCTGAGGATCGCCGCGCAGGAGAGAGATGACAATTTGAACCTGCTGTGTTGCGTTCCCTGACTTAGGTTTTAAGGCAAAAAACAACTTACAGTTATTTTTGAAATTCAGAATCCCCCAAAAACAAATCTGGCATGGGGATCCTAGGTTCCACAACCGGCAACCCTGCAAGATAGGTAGCAATACTCCGAACTTCAGTGGCAAGCTGATCCACACGGCCAGACAACTGTGCAAACTCCATTGAGAGAAAAAAAAATCCTCCTCAGCACCCAGAGAAAAAGAGGGAGAAAAAAAAATGCAACAAACAGAAAAAAAAAATCTCTGACAACTCTGACAACTTTTTTCTTTCCACACTATTTTTCCCTTCTGTGAGTACCATATAATTTTCAGTTTGGCCGGTGATACTGTTATGTTTTGGTAGCTGAGGAGAGCAGGCAAAAACGGCAATACACCAGAGAGGTTGTAATCTACTGGATTGCAGTACCCTGACTAACCACCACAACTAAAGGCAGCCGTGGAGCGTTCCTACGTTGGTCCTAGACGCCTCGTCACAGCCTGAGAGGCTAACTACACCTAAAGATAGAAAGAGGAAAGCTATCTGTCTGCCCCGGAGCAGATCCCCAAAGAACATAGGAAGCCCCCAGACATGTAATGGCGGTTAGACAAGAGGAAATACAGACACAGACAGAAAATAGTATGAGCAAACGCTGGGGCCCAATCTGCCTAGACAGAAAAGGATAGGAAGGATACTAACTGCAATCCCAAAAAATCTTAAAAAAAGCCAACGCTACTAATTGCAAAAACACCTGAGATCACACGACCTCTACCACCTAAATTAGTTCTCTGGTGTAACAAAGCTAGCCGTAGCCACAGAAAAAACTGGAAAAGGCAAA
Organism: Oophaga sylvatica; assembly: GCA_033576555.1. NCBI lineage: Eukaryota > Metazoa > Chordata > Amphibia > Anura > Dendrobatidae > Oophaga > Oophaga sylvatica. Next base: position 27,840 of record JARQOD010004240.1, on the reverse strand, counting down.
TGAACAAACAACAGTGGCTCCAGAGGAACCGAGAGGAGCCCAAGCCCCGGAGAGGGGAACCTGGCCAACCTCACAGAAATGCAGAGAAATATGCAAATGGCAAGCACAAAAACAAAAAACAGAAAATATCTTATCTGAGAGCAGGAGAAGAGGCAAGACTCAGCAAGCTTCCAAGTGAACCAGGAAACAACGTTGAGACAAGAACAATTGATCACCGACAACCATGATGGGGGGAAACCTCCCTTATATCCAGCCAGTCCGTGATTCCTGATTGCCAATCCTCATTGAATGGTTCATAGGATTTTGGTATAAAACCAAAAAAAGAGACGACCACATACCCAAAGAGTAGAAAAATAGAAAATGCTTTATTAAGACATGAATTGTAGTGGATTAACAGATACACAAAAGACGGTGACAAATAGGGTGGAGTAAATGTCAACCTCGACATACACCAAAAAAGACCCTTGTGACTTGTCTTTTTTGGTGTTTTTCTTTTTTGGTGTATGTCGAGGTTGACATTTACTCCACCCTATTTGTCACCGTCTTTTGTGTATCTGTTAATCCACTACAATTCATGTCTTAATAAAGCATTTTCTATTTTTCTACTCTTTGGGTCTGTGGTCATCTCTTTTTTTGGTTTTATACCAAAATCCTATCAATATTATTGCGATAGATCCTTTATTTTCCTTTTGCAACCTTATTACTAATTATTATGTTGTTCTGGTTCATCTGGTTGCTTTGTCATATAGGCTATATATTGAATGGTTCAGTACCATTTGTAACCACCAGAGGGAGCTTCTGCTCAGAATTCATTTCTAAAACATTCATAACAGTCTACTGCTTCACTTTTTCTAATGGCAATTTGCATATACTCCAGAATGTTATAAAGAGTGATCAGCTTAACAGCAATTACTTGCAAAGTCAATATTTGGCTAGAAAATGAACTTTATCCCCCAAAACACATTTCAACATCATTGCAGCCCTGCCTTAAAAGGACCAGCTAACCTCTTTTCAGTGATTGCTCCATTAACACAGGTGTGAGGGTTGATGAGGACATGGCTGGAGATCAATCTGTCATGATTAAGTAAGAATGACACCACTGGACACTTTAAAAGGAGGCTGGTGCTTGGCATCATTGTTTCTCTTCTGTTAACCATGGTTATCTCTAAAGAAACATGTGCAGTCATCATTGCAATGCACAAAAATGGCCTAACAGGGAAGAGTATCGCAGCTAGAAAGATTGCACCTCAGTCAACAATCTATCGCATCATCAAGAACTTCAAGGAGAGAGGTTCCATTGTTGCCAAAAAGGCTTCAGGGCGCCCAAGAAAGACCAGCAAGCGCCAGGACCGTCTCTTAAAAGTGTTTCAGCTGCGGGATCGGGCAACCAGCAGTGAAGAGCTTGCTCAGGAATGGCAGCAGGCAGGTGTGAGTGCATCTGCACGCACTGTGTGGCGGAGACTCTTGGAGCAAGGCCTGGCCTCAAGGAAGGCAGCAAAGAAGCCACTTCTCTCCAGAAAAAACATCATGGACAGATTGATATTCTGCAAAAGGTACAGGCAGTGGACTGCTGAGGACTGGGGTAAAGTTATTTTCTCTGATGAATCCCCTTTTCGATTGTTTGGAACATCAGGAAAACGCCTCATTCGGAGAAGACAAGGTGAGCGCTACCACCAGTCTTGTCTCATGCCAACTATTAAGCATCCTGAAACCATTCATGTGTGGGGTTGCTTCTCAGCCAAGGGAATCGGCTCTCTCACAGTCTTGCCTAAAAACACAGCCATGAATAAAGAATGGTACCAGAATGTCCTCCAAGAGCAACTTCTCCCAACCCTCCAAGAGCAGTTTGGCGATCAACAATGCCTTTTCCAGCATGATGGAGCACCTTGCCATAAAGCAAAGGTGATAACTAAATGGCTCAGGGAACAAAACATAGAGATTTTGGGTCCATGGCCTGGAAACTCCCCAGATCTTAATCCCATTGAGAACTTGTGGTCAATCATCAAGAGACGGGTGGACAAACAAAAACCTAAAAATTCTGACAAAATGAAAGCATTGATTGTGCAAGAATGGACTGCTATCAGTTAGGATTTGGTCCAGAAGTTGATTGAGAGCATGCCAGGGAGAATTGCAGAGGTCCTGAAGAAGAAGGGTCAACACTGCAAATCTTGACTTGCTGCATTAACTCATTCTAACTGTCAATATAAGCTTTTGTTACTCATATGTTTGCAATTATTATATTTCTGTCTGTGATAAAAACATCTGTCAAACACACATAAAAACCAGAGGGCAGCAGATCATGTGAAAATATAATATTTGTGTCATTCTCAAAACTTTTGGCCATGACTGTATTTTTGAACAACATCATTGATTTTAACATACCATGTACTGGAAAGCGGGGAAAAAAAAGTGCGGTGAAATTGCAAAAAAAGTGCGGTGAAATTGCAAAAAATGTGCAACCCCACAGTTGTTTTTTGTTTTACCTTTTTACTATGTTCACTAAATGCTAAAACTGACCTGCCATTATGATTCTCCAGGTCATTATTTCGCCATTTTCCGATACCCATAGCGTCTCCATTTTTCGTGATCTCTGGTTGAATGAGGACTTATTTTTTGTGCGCCAAGCTGACGTTTTTAGTGATACTATATTAGTACAAATACAATCTTTTAATTGACAGTTATTGCATTTTAATGCAATGTTGCTGCGACCAAAAAAACGTAATTCTGGCGTTTTTACTTTTTTTCTCGTTACGCCATTTAGCGATCAGGTTAATCCTTTTATTATTGATAGATTGTCTGCGATCGAGGTCCACAGTTTACCTCTCGGTTCTGGAGAGAATCATGTAACTTGCTCAGTATCGAACTGAATCTTTCCACTGCCTATCACCCGGAGACCAATGATCTGGTGGAACGCACTAACCAGACGCTTGTAACATACTTGCGCCATTTCGTTTCTGCCAACCATAATGATTGGGCGACTTTGCTTCCTTGGGCAGAGTTCGACCTAAACAATGCAGTGGCGGATTCCACAGGTCAGACTCCGTTCTTGTTGAATAATGGTCAGCACCCGCGTGTTCCGGTTCCCATGCCAGTTAGCTCTGGGGAGCCTGGAGTCAGGGACTATGCTATGGAAGCGCGGGACGTCTTGGACCATACGCAAGATGTGTTATTGGCCTCCAAGAATCGGATGAGACAGTCGGCTGACACTCATCGTCATCCAGCCCCTGTATTCTCTCCAGGTGACAGGGTCTGGCTCGCGGCCCGCAATATCCGAGGACGCGGGGAAACTGCTAAGTTTGCCCCCCATTTTATTAGTCCTTTCAAAATCTTGGCCCAAGTAAATCCTGTAGTGTACCGTTTACAGTTGCTCCGGCACATGAAGATTCATGATTCCTTCCATGTGTCGCTCCTTAAACCTGTTCGCCTGACAAAATTCTCAGAACCCCTGCTTGATTCTGACACCAGGGGTGATGATTGCGAGGTACAGGTGATTGTGAGGTCTAAGATAATTCATGGCAAAAAATTTTATTTGGTACACTGGAGGAATCACAATTCTGAGGATCGCACTTGGGAACCCATGGACCATATTCATGCTCCCCTGCTCATTGAGGAATACAAGCATTAAGTGCGGGGATATTAGAGGGGGTGATAATGTTAGGCATCGGGCAATGGCAGGATACAAACTTGGATCCAAGGAGTCTGTTGTCTCCCATCCAAGGCCAGTCAGGGCAGATGCTGCTCAGCTTCACCGTCGATCCCAATGCCTAGCTAGTACCCGAGCGGTACAAGCTGTTCCTAGAGTCTTTGTGCATAGTAGCCTTTAACCTAGGTTACAGAAGGGAACAAAGGCTGTTATAGCCTAAGTCCTGAAATGCCTGCACTGAGCATGTCCGTGACGTGGCGGACCGTGATTGGTGTTTGGTATCAGCTGATTTGGTGACCTGGCACCGCCTGATTGGTCACGAGTGGCATCACCAGTGATGCGATTAACGAGATGGCTGGGCTTAGCCCTTAAATAGCTTGTCTGTCCACGGCGCGGTCAGATCATACTAAATAGGTAGTGCACATGTGTGACGTACCAGAATCTGGGCTCCACATGCTCTCTAGCGTTCGCTCTCCGGGACCTGCCGATGCCAGAGTTAGCTCGGCTAATTAGCACAGGTCTTTCAGGCAGGTTAATGAATGCTATGCAGGTAGCGATCGTAGTGCGGTCTGTCTCTGACAAATGGGTAGCTATACACCCCGAGCAGACTGTGGGGCATGTATCCTGTTCATCGCCTGCTAACTAAAGGAGAGTTGCTCAGTCCGGTGGCACACCGGCTGGCAGCATGTACGCTAGGCGTGAGTTGCATGCACTTCCTAATATCTGGCAAGTGGCTTCTGTGCTATTAACAGGGCTACATCTATGCCAACCTGCAGCACATGGTGCAGATCTAATATCTGGCAAGTGGCTTCTGTGCTATTAACAGAGCTACATCCATGCCAGCCTGCAGCACATAGTGCAGATCTAATATCTGGCAAGTAGCTTCTGTGCTGTTAACAGTGTTACGTCTACGTCAGTCTCCAGCACTTCTCCTGTGAAGTTAAGCAAATTCTATATCTTGCTTAATGTGAAGTTCACCGGCAAGATCTTTATATTTCTGCTGCTAGTTGTCACGCTCATACTTGAGGGGTGTTGGGCTGCAGTATCTCTAGCTGCACCGCGGACCCCAGGGTTCGGTTGCTCCCTATCATTTAAGAAAGTTGGTGCAACCGTCCCCTTAACACTCTGACTCCCAATAATATAAATTATTCAGTCTGTGACTCTCCCCAGTTACCTGTAAGGTTATGTGCACATGAAATATATGCAAGGTTTTACAGTACAGGAAAAGGGAATGAGATCCCTGAAGTCTCATGCACACGCTGCTTATTGTTTCTTTGCAGATTAAAATCTGCATAATGTCACACAGACACACACACACTGCACCACTTGCCTTTCTGCACGTTCTCCGTAGCTGCGCACACACGCACACACACACAGCACCATTCACCTCTGTGCAGCCGCAGCATCTTCGTCGCCAGCAGCTTCCTCTCTCTGGCACAGCCACACGCTGAATGTTGACGTCATCCAGCAGCGCAGCTGTGTCAGACAGGAAGCAGGATGGATCCCTACAGCTCCGCTCCACTGCCATTTTCTCCTGTAGGCAGCGGACCTGCAGGGAACGCTCCCTGCCCGCTACACGAGGGCAATCTGGCCAGGGACCTCTTGGGGCCCAATAAACAGGCCAGATTGCCCTCAATGTTAGCCGCTGTGCAGGGGTCTCACTCCACCTCCGTGCCCCAGTGCAGCCGCACAGGCATCACATGCTGTATGTCGGCCCCTAAAATGGCATATAAGAGTTATCAGTTAACCAGCCCTGCAGATGGAAGGAGTTTTAGTGAGTAAGAAGAGTTCCTTGCTGGTTAGAGGAGTTAGCAGTTACTAATAAAGTGAATAGAGGGAATCCAATCACAGGTGATATAGAATGGTTCATATTTTCATTTATTTTTTGTATTAACTAGTCTCAGTCTTATATTTTGTTTACTGTTTTTCTTAATGTTTCATATTTGGTCTAATATTTTTCTAATTTATTTATCTAATGCATTATGCAATGTTTTGAGAAAATTGTTTGCTATGATTAGTATACTGAGAAAGACATAATAGCAAACAAAATCTTATAACGTGTTTGTGAGAAGATGGCAGCTGATGAAAATTTATAATGAGAACTATAATAGTCTGTCAATGGTATAATAATCCTGCTTACAAAGGATAAAACAGAATTCTTTATGCTCACAACGGTGTTAATTTCTTTTCTACGAGCACTCGTGACTGAGAGAGCAGAGTCCCACAATTTGGCCTCACTGGTGATCACGTCATCTGATTTTGAGTCAGAACACATAGATACAACACAGGGAGTATGACATATTAGGCTGTAACTGTAGCAAGCTCTGTAACTGTGCTAGATAAAGTGGTAGTCTGAATGTTAATACGGCCAAAATGTTCTGGATTCTGGGAAGTGGAACAGGCAAGGAAGTAGAGCTCTACTACGGTGGGTATGCCTTGGAACCCAAGACGGTATAGCTGTGGGTTGTGGGTAGAGATGAGCGAATATTTCAATGTTCGGTTTGGATTAAAAAAATCGCCGAATTTGCAATATTTGCCAATTAATTCGTCAAATATTCGCCGAACATAACCGAACGCAATTTAGGTCAATGGGAGGCAAAAACAAACACCTTATAACGGCCCCAAATGCTGCCAAAACACATCAAATTAGGGGCAGATACCAGGAAAGATGCCTCAATTCACCCACAGTACTAATTGCAGCATCAGCCAGGCATGAGGTACTGGGGTCTGGGACAGCATTTACAGCTTCCAATTGAACGTCACAGTAAGACAAGGTGGGTGAGGGATCAGTGTAGGCCTCCTTTGCTGGGAGCCCTGATAACACATGCAACACCTCTACCTGCTTTCATGCTGAGCCATACTCAGGTGGCACAAATATAAGTTTGTAGACTACCATTATTTGAAAAATTTAAGGATAGTAACATGGGTGTTAGGGTTCGCTTTCCCGCTGCTGCACAAGGGGAGTCTCGAACCCGTTCCGCTGCGGTCTCCCATTCATCTCCAGCCTCAGTGGAGCCTGCTCAGCAGAGACGTCGGTCCAAGTGTCTTGCCCACTCCACTACTGTGCAGTGACTTGCTGCTGCCTTTCCTGGATCTGCTATTATAGCCAGTGCTGGAGCAGACGTCTTTGGGACAAAGTCCTGCGTTTTCCCTTCTGAGCATGCCCAGAGTGAGATCTCTCATTGGAGATCAGGGGTCACATGTTCAGGTGCTGCAGCGGCTCCTATTGGTCCGCCAGGAAGGTCATGTAGCTACATGTGTTTGTAACAGTTTCTCATTGGTCCTTGTTCCTGGAAGGTCCTGTAGCTGTTGCTATAAAAGTGTAGCATGGCTGGGCCGCCATGCGCTAATATCAACCATTGTATGCTATGCGCCAGTGTGATCTCGGCCTTTTGGCTTCGATCGTGTGTCGCAGTCAGAGGGTGCGAGTTTTCCTGGAGTGATCCAGGGGCTTTGCTGGCAGCGTGCTGCTGATTTTCTACTGCGGTATCCGTATCGGCAGTCTGGACTGAGGATGTTCATTAAGAATACGATCCGTGTGGTGGTGGAAGGTGGTGAGAAAAACAACCTGGTGTACGTCGTTCGTGACCTGTTGGAGGGAAAGGCTGGAGCCCATCGTCAGGATATCTACAGCGTCAATGAATTCCGGAGTCAAGGTACATATGATGTAACCTTTGTGAATGAGGGATGCTGTTTGACTGTCTTTGAATGGCTCAGAAGTAATGAAGGTGATCCATGCCTGGAGGGAGTGCGGGTGGAGCCCCTGTTTGGGCTCATGGAAAAAGTGGTGACGGTGACTGTGTACAACCCCTATACAGAAGTAGCACTACTGGAGCAGTTCCTGGAGCGGTACTGTGAATACGTGAAGGGAGGAGAGAAGCAGAAAAATGTCTTGGGCATTTTCAACTGCAAGTATGTGTTTCGGGTGAAATTGAAGAAGGACCCAGGTTGTTTGGGAGGTTTCACCCACCCACCAGCGAACTTTTCAGTGGCGGGTCATAGGGGCTTCCTGTCATACCCAGGGCAGCCACTATACTGCAGGAGGTGCTTTCAGTTCGGGCACCTGCTAAACATGTGTAGCAAGGAGTTGGTTTGCCGTAATTGCAAGCAAGAGGGTCATGTGGCGGCTAGGTGTCCGATGCCTCGTGAATGTGACAGGTGTGGCAGTTCAGAGCACCTGTATAGAGACTGCCCGTTTGGTGTGCCGAGGAGGTCAACTAGAGAGGAGGAGGAAAGAAAGAGACGTGAGGAGGAGCGGAGGCGGGAGGAAGAAAGGAAGAGAGAGGAGGAGGTTAAGAGGCGGGAGGAGGAGAAGAAGCGGAGGGAAAGCGAAGTCGCCGCGCTGCAAAGCGTTGTGAAGGCGCCACCCACTCCTGCTGAGAGACGGAGGGAGAAGCGGCAGGAGGACAAGGAGGCTGAGAGAAGGAAGGAGAAGCAACAGGAGGAAAAGGAGGACAAGGAATTTTGGAAGGCCATAAGGCGAGAGGAGCGTTCATGGCCTAAAAAAGAAGTAAAAAAAGAAGTCCCAGTTGCTGAATCATGGTCAGAATGCCTGATGGATTTCGATATATCTGTGGCAGAGGAGGAGGCTGAGGTTTTAGTTCATGAGTCTGATCCGAGAAATATTGGTGCCTTCTCCTCGGAAGAGGACTCAGGAGGGTTAAAGTGTCACAGGGAGGGTGGTGGGGAAAACAGAGACATTGAGGTGGTGGAAGAAGGAATGGCCAGGAGGAAGACTGGGCATAAAAAGGCACGGGTGGAGGAGTATATGGAGGCCAGCGGCTCAGAAGGCTGCTCGGCACAAATGGTGGAGGAGGACACTGGCGGTACTGGTTAAGTACGTTTTACTTTTCCAGTAGCCAGGTAGGTTTTTTTTGTGTACATAGCTTTGCTCTTTAAGCAAGGGCTATCTGTTTTTTTGTGTGTTTTATGTAATGTGTGTCAAGTTATATCTGTAGGTTGTTTTTGTATTTTTTTCCTGTTTTGGCTTCTTTGGACAAGTGTTTTTTTAAGCTTTTTGGTTTGTGTTTAGTATGGGTGTTAGAATTATATCTCAAAATGTGAGGGTTTTTAAAATAAGTTGCGGCGTGCGGCCATTTTTGAGTTTTTTGCAGCGCAAAATGCGGAAATTTTTTGTTTACAGGAGTGTGGGATTGTGGATGGCGTGAAGGGGAGTGAATGGGCTCATGGTGCATCTGTGTGGTCAGGGAGTGCATGTAATAGAAATGACGGTGTTGGTTTTTTGGTGAAGGGGCGTAATGTGAGTTTGTGTGACTATATGGTGATTGAGGTTGGGAGATGCGTGTTAGCAAATTTTGAGTTTAGAAATATTCGTTTTAGTGTTATTAATGTGTATGCTCCTGTGCAAAAACAGGAGCGGAAAGTTTTATTTGAAAAAATTAAGTTTTTTATTCCAGGTAGAGTGCCTGTTGTGATTGTGGGTGATATGAATGTTGATGTGGGAAAGGTGAATGTTGATGTGTCAAGGAAAGAGTTAATGGACATGGTGAGTGATTTTGGTTTGAGGGATATGCAGAGGGAGTGTAAAGTAACTCCATTGTTAAATACATTTTTTTCTGAGAGTGGGAGGGTGGCGTCTAGACTGGACTATTTTTTTGTTTCAAAAAACCTGATTGCTGTTAGTTATGCACAGGAGAGTGTGCCGTTTTCAGATCATGTGTGTATGAAGTGTGAAGTGGATGTGCATACTGAGGAGGTAACTGGGAAAGGTATATGGAAGCTGAATGTGAGTTTACTGGAGGGGTGGAGGTGAGAGAGGAGTATGAGAGACATTATAAGGAGTGGTGTGAGAGCAGAAGTGAGTTCAGTAATGTGTGTGAATGGTGGGATTGGGTTAAATGGAAAACCAAGGTTTTTTAAAAAACTTGGTTACAAGTGTGCAGCTGCCAAGAGAGAAAGGTTTGCTGGTTTGAATGCAAGATTGAGTGTGTTATATAAGCTAAGAGAGGGAGGGATGGATGTGAGTGAAGATTTGTTGAGAGTGAAAAAAGAAGTGAACGAGTTTTTGAGAGAGAGAGGGAGGAGTATTGTGTATAGGGCTAAAATAGAGAACTTGGAAAAGAATGAGAAGTGTTCGCGTTTTTTTTCAAGAAAGTTTTTGGAAAAAGACAGAGCATGAGTGTTTTGAATGGAGTGGATGGAAATGAAGTGAGTGGTGCGGACTTATGTGAGGAAGTGGCAAAGTTTTATGATGATTTGTATGCAGTGAAATGGAGGGATGAAGGTTTGGAGAGTGATGTGCTGAGTGTTTTGGAAAATAGATTGAATGGGACAGAAAGGGAGAGTTTGATGGGGGAGATGACGAGTGAAGAAATATGGAAGGTGGTGTGTAGTATGGCGCTGAATAAAACGCCGGGGGATGATGGTCTCCCGGTGGAATTTTATCGTGTGATGTGGGATGTGATTGGGAAGGATTTTGTGGATGTATGTAAGTATATGTGGGCGAATGCAGAGGTGGCGAATGGTATGCGTGCAGGAGTGGTTGTGCTGTTGCCAAAAAAAGGTGATTTGAAAAATCTAAAAAACTGGAGGCCGATCACGTTGCTTAATTGTGATTATAAAATCTATGCGAAGCTTTTGGCAAATAGGATGCGTGATGTGGTTGGGAGGTGTGGGGTGAGGAGCAGTGTTGTGCGGTGCCTGGAAGGCGGTTACATGAGGGTGTGTGTATGCTGAGAGATTGTTTGTGGGACTGTTTGAACCGTAAGAAGGGGGTGTATGTGTTGAGTTTGGATTTTGAGAAGGCGTATGATAGGTTGGCGCATGGTTTTCTGTTTAGAGTGTTGGTGAAGATGGGTTTTCCGGCTGAGTTTGTTGAGAGAGTGAGAAGTTTGTATAAAATATTTATAGTTGTGTTTTGTTGAATGGGAATGTAGGGAGGAGAGTGAATGTGTTTTCCGGTGTACGGCAGGGGTGCCCATTGTCCCCTGTCGTGTTCATTTGCGCGATTGAGCCATTGTTGTGTATGTTGAGGAAAGATAAGGTGATTCGGGTGTACAAGTGCCAGGGGGGGGGGAGGGAGTGGAAGGTGAATGGTTACATGGATGATGTGTGTGTTTTGTGTGATTCAGAGTGTTCGGTGCGTCGTGTGAAGTTGTTGGTATCCGTTTTTTGTGGAGCGTCTGCGTTTAAAGTGAATTGGGAGAAGACTGAATGTAAGATTTTTGGTGGGAGGACTCTGAGCAATGATATTGGGGTGAATGTGGTGAGTGGACCGATAAGGGTGCTGGGTGTGAAATTTTCAGAGAAGTTGGATGGAGAGGAAAGTTGGGTGGATGTGAGAGAGAGAGTGGAGCGCAAGTTAAATTTTGGAAGATGAGAGATCTGACATTTTTTGGTAAAATTTTAGTTATTAAGAGTGTGGTGTTACCAATTTTTTTGCATGTTGCGGTGGTTTTTCCACCAGGTTATATGTGTGTTAGAAGATTAAATAGGGTTTTGTTTGTATTTTTTTGGCGTTCAAGTATGGAGCGTGCAAGGAGAGAGGTTGTGATGAAGAGAATGGATAAGGGGGGCTGGGATTCCCCAATTTAAATGTATTTTTGGCGTGAATATTATGATGTTTGTATTGGGTGTGATTAGGATGGATGGGAAGTGTGCATGTATGTGCGGGTATTTGTTTGGAAGTTTTCTGTTCCGTTTGAAGTGGCGGGAAAGGGATTTAAGGTGCCCAGTGGCTTTTGAGGTGCCTGTGTGGTATGTGTGGGTTTACAAATTTTTGGTGAAGTATGAACTGTGTGATGTGGATGTGAGGTTGTTAGAGAAGAAGAAAGCGGTATATAGGATGATTGAGTGTAGAGAGATGGAATGTGGTATCTATATGGTGAGAGGAAGTGATGTGCAAAGGTATGGAAGAAGGTACGTATGGATGGTATGACAAATAGAGCGAGATTGTGTGGCAGTCATTGCATGAGGTGTTACCGGTGAGAGACTTCCAGAGAAACCGGGTTTAGTGAGGATGAGATGTGTCCGAGGAGGGGATGTGGTGGGAGAGAGAGTTGGTGCATTTGTTTTGGAATTGTCAGTATGCAGAAATGTGATTCAGGTTTGGGCCCGTTGTGTAAGGAGTTGTGTGATGTGAATTTTTTGACGTTTGAGTTATTTATGTTTGGATTGGGTATGTGTGGAGAAAAGGAGAGAGTGTTGTGGTTGATGCTTGCATGTATAAAAGAGGTGTTGTGGGATGTGAGGACGTGTAATGTGTTAAGAGGAAGGAGATTGAGGTTAAAAATTGTTTAAAAATTGTTTTGGGAAAATTGTATTTTTGTTTTGTGTGTGAATAAAGAAAGAGGGGGGAGGAGGACGCAGAGGGAATTTGGAAAGTTAAAAAGTGGAAACACCTTGTTAATGTGTCTTAGTTTTGGTTTTTTTTGTGCCTGAAAATAAAGTTGGTTTTCCGATGATGATGGGAACAGCTGCTGCATTATGTAAGTGTACACGCTGTTTGGGAGTCGAGTTCCTTATAGTTTTGGTTATCTGACTGTGGAACTTCCCATCTGAGGTAAAAAAAATAAAAAAAATCTCGGCCTTTGGCTGCGATCATGTGTTGCGGTCAGAGGGTGCGAGTTTTCCTGGAGTGATCCGGGGCTTTGCTGGCAGCGTGCTGCTGATTTTTCTACTGCGGTATCCGTACCGGCAGTCTGGACTGAGGATGTTCATTAAGAATACGATCCGTGTGGTGGTGGAAGGTGGTGAGAAAAACAACCTGGTGTACGCGTTCGTCGTGACCTGTTGGAGGGAAAGGCTGGAGCCCATCGTCAGGATATCTACAGCGTCAATGAATTCCGGAGTCAAGGTACATATGATGTAACCTTTGTGAATGAGGGATGCTGTTTGACCGTCTTTGAATGGCTCAGAAGTAATGAAGGTGATCCATGCCTGGAGGGAGTGCGGGTGGAGCCCCTGTTTGGGCTCATGGAAAAAGTGGTGACTGTGACTGTGTACAACCCCTATACAGAAGTAGCACTACTGGAGCAGTTCCTGGAGCGGTACTGTGAATACGTGAAGGGAGGGGAGAAGCAGAAAAAATGTCTTGGGCATTTTCAAACTGCAAGTATGTGTTTCGGGTGAAATTGAAGAAGGACCAGGTTGTTTGGAGGTTTCACCCACCCACCAGCGAACTTTTCAGTGGTGGGTCATAGGGGCTTCCTGTCATACCCCAGGGCAGCCACTATACTGCAGGAGGTGCTTTCAGTTCGAGCACCTGCTAAACAATGTGTAGCAAGGAGTTGGTTTTGCCGTAATTGCAAGCAAGAGGGTCAGTGGCGGCTAGGTGTCCGATGCCTCGTGAATGTGACAGGTGTGGCAGTTCAGAGCACCTGTATAGAGACTGCCCGTTTGGGGGGGTGCCGAGGAGGTCAACTAGAGAGGAGGAGGAAAGAAAGAGACGTGAGGAGGAGCGGAGGGGGAGGAAGAAAGGAAGAGAGAGGAGGAGGTTAAGAGGTGGGAGGAGGAGAAGAAGCGGAGGGAGGGCGAAGTCGCCGCGCTGCAAAGCGTTGTGAGGGCGCCACCACTCCTGCCGAGAGACGGAGGGAGAAGCGGCAGGAGGACAGGAGGCTGAGAGAAGGAAGGAGAAGCAACAGGAGGAAAAGGAGGACAAGGAAATTTTGGAAGGCCATAAGGCGAGAGGAGCGTTCATGGCCTAAAAAAGAAGTAAAAAAAAGAAAGTCCCAGTTGCTGAATCATGGTCAGAATGCCTGATGGATTTTCGATATATCTGTGGCAGAGGAGGAGGTGAGGTTTTAGTTCATGAGTCTGATCCGAGAAATATTGGTGCTTTCTCCTCGGAAGAGGACTCAGGAGGGTTAAAGTGTCACAGGGAGGGTGGTGGGGAAAACAGAGACATTGAGGTGGTGGAAGAAGGAATGGCCCAAGGAAGACTGGGCAGAAAAGGCACGGGTGGAGGAGTATATGGAGGCCAGCGGCTCGGAAAGGCTGCTCGGCACAAATGGTGGAGGAGGACACTGGCGGTACTGGTTAAGTACGTTTTACTTTCCAGTAGCCAGGTAGGGTTTTTTTGTGTACATAGCTTTGGTCTTTAAGCAATGGCTATCTGTTTTTTTGTGTGTTTTATGTAATGGTGTCAAGTTATATCTGTAGGTTGTTTTTGTATTTTTTTTCCTTTTTGGCTTTTTTGGACAAGTGTTTTTTTTAAGCCTTTTGGTTTTGTGTTTAGTATGGGTGTTAGAATTATATCTCAAAATGTGAGGGTTTTTAAAAATAAGTTGCGGTGTGCGGCCATTTTTGAGTTTTTTGCAGCGCAAAATGCGGAAATTTTTTGTTTACAGGAGTGTGGGATTGTGGATGGTGTGAAGGGAGTGAATGGCCTCATGGTGCGTCTGTGTGGTCAGGAGTGCATGTAATAGAAATGACGGTGTTGGGTTTTTGGTGAAGGGGCTAATGTGAGTTTGTGTGTACTATATGGTGATTGAGGTTGGGAGATGCATGTTAGCAAATTTTGAGTTTAGAAATATTCGTTTTAGTGTTATTAATGTGTATGCTCCTGTGAAAAAACAGGAGCGTAAAGTTTTATTTGAAAAAATTAAGTTTTTTATTCCAGGTAGAGTGCCTGTTGTGATTGTGGGTGATATGAATGTTGAGTGGGAAAGGTGAATGTGGATGTGTCAAGGAAAGAGTTAATGGACATGGTGAGTAATTTTGTTTTGTTTGAGGGATATGCAGAGGGAGTGTAAAGTAACTCCATTGTTAAATACATTTTTTCTGAGAGTGGGAGGGTGGCGTCTAGACTGGACTATTGTTTTGTTTCAAAAAACCTGATTGCTGTTAGTTATGCACAGAGAGTGTGCCGTTTTCAGATCATGTGTGATGAAGTGTGAAGTGGATGGCATACTGAGGAGGTAACTGGGAAAGGTATATGGAAGCTGAATGTGAGTTTACGGATGGGGTGGAGGTGAGAGAGGAGTATGAGAAACATATTAGGTAGTGGTGTGAGAGCAGAAGGAATTCAGTAATGTGTGTGAATGGTGGGATGGGTTAAATGGAAAACCAAGGTTTTTTTTAAAAAACTTGGTTACAAGTGTGCAGCTGCTAAAGAGAAAGGTTTGCTGGGTTGAATGCAAGATTGAGTGTGTTATATAAGCTAAGGAGGGGAGGGATGGATGTGGTGAAGATTTGTTGAGAGTGAAAAAAGAAGTGAACGAGTTTTTGAGAAGAGAGGGAGGAGTATTGTGTATAGGGCTAAAATAGAGAACTGGAAAAGAATGAGAAGTGTTCGCGGTTTTTTTTCAAGAAAGTTTTTGGAAAAAAAACAGACATGAGTGTTTTGAATGGAGTGGATGGAAATGAAGTGAGTGGTGCGGACTTATGTGAGGAAGTGGCAAAGTTTTATGATGATTTGTATGCAGTGAAATGGAGGGATGAAGGTTTGGAGAGTGATGTGCTGAGTGTTTTGGAAAATAGATTGAATGGGACAGAAAGGGAGAGTTTGATGGGGGAGGTGACGAGTGAAGAAATATGGAACGTGGTGTTAGCATGGCGCTGAATAAAACGCCGGGGGATGATGGTCCCGGTGGAATTTTACGTGTGATGTGGGATGTGATTGGGAAGGATTTTGTGGAGTATGTAAGTATATGTGGGCGAATGCAGAGGTGGCGAATGGTATGCGTGCAGGAGTGGTTGTGCTGTTGCCAAAAAAAGGTGATTTGAAAAATCTAAAAAACTGGAGGCCGATCACGTTGCTTAATTGTGATTATAAAATCTATGCGAAGCTTTGGCAAAAGGATGCGTGATGTGGTTGGGAGTGTGGTGGGTGAGGAGCAGTGTTGTTCGGTGCCTGGAAGGCGGTTACATGAGGGTGTGTGTATGCTGAGAGATTGTTTGTGGACTGTTTGAACCGTAAGAAGGGGTGTATTGTTGAGTTTGGATTTTGAAAAGGCGTATGATAGGTTGGCGCATGGTTTTCTGTTTAGAGGGTTGGTGAAGGGGGGGTTTTTTTCCGGTGAGTTTGTTGAGGAGTGAGAAGTTTGTATAAAAATATTTATAGTTGTGTTTTTTTGAATGGGAATGAGGGAGGAGTGAATGTGTTTTCCGGCGTTTCGGCGGGTGCCCCTGTCCCCTGTTGTGTTCTTTGCGCGTTGACCGTTGTTGTGTATGTTGAGGAAAGAAAGGGATTCGGGGTGTGCAAGGCCGGGGGCGGGGGGAAAGGGGGTGGAAAGGGAATGGTTCAGGTGATGTTGTTTTTGTGTGATTTTAGAGTGTTCGGTGCGTCGTTTGAAGTTGTTGGTATCCGTTTTTTGTGGAGCGTCTGCGTTTTTTAAAATGAAATTGGGGAAAGAGAATGTAAATTTTTGTGGGAGGACTCTGAGCAATGATATTGGGGTGAATGGGTGAGGGGACCGATAAAGGTGCTGGGTTTTTGAAATTTTTAGAGAAGTTGGAGAGGAAAATTGGGGTGGAGTGAGAGAGAGAGGGGGAGGCAAGTTAAATTTTTGGAAATGAGAGATTTGACGTTTTTTGGTTTAAAAATTTTAGTTATTAAGAGTGTGGTGTTACCAATTTTTTTGCATGTTACAGTGTTTTTCCCAGGTTTATGGTGTAGAAGATTAAATAGGGTTTTGTTTGTATTTTTTGGCGTTAAGTATGGGAGCGGGCCAAGGAGAGAGGTTGATGAAGAGAATGGATAAGGGGGGGCTGGGATTCCCAATTTTTTAATGTATTTTTTGGCGTGAATATTATTGTTTGAAATTTGGGGGTGATTAGGATGGAGGGAATTGTGCAGTATGTGCGGTATTTGTTTGGAAGTTTTCTGTTCCCTTTGAAGGGCGGGAAAGGGATCTAAGGTGCCCAGGGCTTTTGATGCCTGGTGGTATGTGTGGGTTTACAAATTTTTGGTGAAGTAGAATTGTGTGATGTGGATGTGAGGTTGTTAGAGAAGAAGAAACGGTATATAGGATGATTGAGTGTAGAGGATGGAATGTGGTATTATAGGGAGAGGAAGTGATGTGCAGAAGGTATGGAAGAGGTAGTATGGATGGTATGACAATAGACAGAGCGAGTTTGGGTGGAGTCATTTTTGAGGTTTACCGGTGAGAACTCCAGGAAACCGGGGTTTAGAAGGTGAGAGTGTCCGAGGAGGGGATGTGGTGGGAGAGAGAGCGGGGGTGCTTTGTTTTGGAATTGTCAGATGCTAGAAAGGATTTAGGTTTGGGCCCTTGTTTAAGGAGTTGGGATGTGAATTTTTTGGTTTGAGTTTTTTATGTTTGGGTTGGGTAGGTGGAGAAAAGGGAGAAGTGTTGGGGTTGAGCTTGCTGTATAAAAGAGGTGTTGTGGGATGTGAGGAACGTGTAGTGTTTAAAGGAAGGGATTGAGGTTAAAAATTGTTTAAAATTGTTTGGGAAAATTGTATTTTGTTTTGTGTGTGATAAGAGAAAGGGGGGGAGGAGGACGCAGAGGGAATTTGGAAAGTTAAAAAGTGGAAAAAACTTTTTAATGTGTCTTAGTTTTGTGTTTTTTTGTGCTTGTAAATAAAGTTGGTTTTCCGATGATGAGGGAACAGCTCTGATTATGTAAGTTAACCTGTTTGGGAGTCAGTTCCTTATAGTTTTGGTTTCTGACTGGGAACTTCCATCTGAGGGGAAAAAAAAAAAAAAGAAACAGAATCGGGCTCCCATGCTCTCTAGCGTTCGCTCTCGGGACCGCCGAGCCAGAGTTCTCGGCTAATTTAGACAGTCTTTCAGGCAGGTTAATGAATGCTATGCAGGTAGCGATCGTAGGCGGTCTGTCTCTGACAAATGGGTAGATACCCCCCGGCAATGTGGGCATGTATCCTGTTCATCGCCTGCTAACTAAAGGAGAGTTGCTCAGTCCGGTGGCCACCGGCTGGCGCTGTACGCTTGGCGTGAGTTGCATGCATTTCTAATATCTGGCAAGTGGTTCGTGCTATTACAGGGCTACATCTATCCAACCTGCACCATGGCAGATCTATTATCTGGCAAGTGGTTCTTGCTATTAACAGAGCTACATCCAGCCAGCCTGCAGCACAAGTGCAGATTAATATCTGGCAAGTGCTTCTGTGCATTAACAGAGCTACATCCATGCCAGCCTGCAGCACATAGTGCAGTTAAAAATCTGGCAAGTGCTTCTGTGCTGTTAACGTGTTACGTTTTACGTCAGTCTTCACCTTCTCCTTGAAGTTAAGCAAATTCTATATCTTGCTTAATGTAATTCACCGGAGATCTTATATTTCTGCTGCTATTGTCACTCTCATCTCGAGGGGTTTTTGGGCCGCACTATCCTAGCTGCACCGGGACCCCAGGGTTCGGGTTGCTCCCTTCATTTAAAAAAAGTTGGGCAACCGTCCCTTAACACTCGACTCCCAAAATATAAATTATTCAGTCTGTGACTCTCCCCTTACCTGAAGGTTATGTGCACACGAAAATAGAAGGGTTTTTCAGTACAGGGGAAAAAGGGAATGAGATCCCTGAAGTCTCATGGGACACGCTGTTATTGTTTCTTTGCAGATTAAAATCGCATAATGTCAACAGCACACCACACTGCACCACTTGCCTTTCTGCACTCTCCTGTGCGCACACACGCACACACACACGCCCCATTCACCTCGTGCAGCCGCAGCATCTTCGTCGCCAGCAGCTTCCTCCTCTGGCACCGCCACACGCTGAATGTTGAGTCCATCCGCGCGCAGCTGTGCAGACGGAGCAGGATGGATCCCTACAGCTCCGCTCCATGCCATTTTCTCCTGTAGGCAGCGGACCTGCAGGGAACGCCCCTGCCCCTACACGGGGCAATCTGGCCAGGGGCCTTTGGGGCCCAATAAACAGGCCCGATTGCCCTCAATTTAGCCGCGTGCAGGGGGCTCACTCCACCCCGTGCCCTTGCAGCCGCACAGGCATCACATGCTGTATTCGGCCCCAAAATGGCATAAAGATTATCAGTTAACCACCCGCAGATGGAAGGATTTTAGTGAGTAGAAGAGTTCCTGTGTTTTAGAGGAGTTGCAGTTCAATAAAGTGAATAGAGGGAAACCAATCACAGGTGATAAGAATGGTTCATATTTTCATTTATTTTTTTGTTTTTAAAAGTCTCAGTCTTATATTTTGTTTAATGTTTTTCTTAATGTTTCTATTTGGTCTAATTTTTTCAATTTATTTTTCTAATGCATTATGCAAGTTTTGAGGAAAATTTTTTGCAATGATTATTTTACTGAGAAAGAATAATAGCAAACAAAATCTTAAACGGTTTGTGAGAAGATGGGACTGATGAAATTTTAATGAGAACTTAATATCTGCAAATTTGGTATAATAATCCTGCTTTCAAAGGATAAAAAAAGAATTCTTTTTTTGCCACACGGTGTAATTCTTTTCTACGAGCACTCGTGACTGAGAGAGCGAGCCCAAATTTGGCCTCATGGTGATAACGTATCTGATTTTGATTTGAACACACAGATACAACACAGGGAGTATGACATATAGGCTGTAAGTAGCAAGCTCTGTAACTGTGCTAGAAAAGTGGTAGTCTGAATGTTAAATACGGCCAAAATGTTCTGGATTTGGGAAGTGGAACAGGCAAGGAATAGAGCTCTCTCGGTGGGTATGCCTGGAACCCAAGACGGTATAGCTGTGGGTTGTGGGTAGAGATAGCGAATATTTCAATGTTCGGTTTGGTTTAAAAAATCGCCGAAAATTTGCAATATTTCCATTAATTCGTCAAATATTCGCCGAAATAAACCGAACGCAATTTAGGTCAATGGGAGGCAAAAAAAACCCTTATAACGGCCCCAAATGCTGCCAAAACACATAAATTTGGGGGCAGATACCAGGAAAATGCCTCAATTCACCACAGAACTAATTGAGCATCAGCCGGGCATGAGGACTGGGGTCGGGGGACAGCATTACAGCTTCCAAATGAACGCCAGTAAGACAAGGTGGGTGAGGGATCAGTGTAGGCCCCTTTTGTGGGGCCCTGATAAACAGCAACACCTCTACCTGCTTTCATGCTGAGCCAACTCAGGTGGCAAAAAATAAAAGTTTGTAGACTACCATTATTAGAAAAATTTAAAGGATAGTAACATGGGGTTAGGGTTCGCTTTCCCGCTCTGCCAAGGGGAGTCTCAAACCCCGTTCCGCTGCGGTCTCCCATTCATCCCCGGGGCCTCAGGGACCCTGTCAGCGAGACGTGGTCCAAGTGTCTTGCCCACTCCACTATGTCAGTGACTTGCTGCGCCTTTCCTGGATTGCTATTATAGCCAGTGCTGGGCAGCGTCTTTGGGACAAAGTCCGCTTTTTCCCCTTTTCTGAGCATGCCAGAGTGAGATCTCTTTGGAGATCGGGGTCACATGTTCAGGTGCTGCACGGCTCCTATTGGTCCGCCGGAAGGTCATGTAGCTACATGTGTTTGTAACATTTTCTATTGGTCCTTGTTCCTGGAAGGTCCTGTAGCGTTGCAAATAAAAGGGTAGCATGGCGGGGCCGCCCATGCGCTAATATCAACCATTTATGCTATGCGCCGTGTGGTCATGTGTTTGTGTGGATAGGGACCCGGCTGAAAAAAAGCCACTAGAATACCGATTTAAAATCGGTGAGGAGTTTGGTATAGTAGCTGGCAGGTCGGTGTCCTAGATGCCCAGAACCGGCATACCGGGGAGTTTTGATTGCCGTATTCAGGTCTGGCATCAGACCCTAGATTGCGGGTGACTCCCCCCGAGGACATTAGCACAGATCACGCTTTATGTACGCTTAGACTTAACTGTGTCCTGGAGCCTTACAGGACACATGCTTTTTTCAGCGGTCCTGTGCGTAAAAAGGGTCCGCTTTCAACGCTAGTCAGGCCCCTAGCGGTTTTTTTTTGCCACTCAGTTGTGTCTCGTGATGCGCCACATCGCCATATAGCGCGCGGGGTCCCTTCTAGCGGCCTGTGGAAACAAGTTCGCACTCATTGCCACAGCGCATTACGGCGTTTATGTTGGCGACTCTGGGGATAACAAGTTTGCTTCTGCGCCATTTTTACTAGAGCAGGCTCCCCTTGCACGGGGGGACCCCGGGGTCAACGCCCTTTCTACATTATATTTGTGTGTTCCCCCAGACCATAACAACGGGTATTGATCCAAGGAAGGGGAGGCCTGACGGTCTCTGAGGCCTACTGCAAAGGGGAAAAAACGCATGAAGGAAGACCTAACCAGGAGTGTTACATTTCCAAAAATTATTGGAAGACAATATCAAAATGGATCAATTTCACCACAGTTAAGTGTATTATAGGGACCCGATAGGTCTTCCACTGCCCCCCAATCCAGCAGATGCACACCCAACCCCGGGGTGTTCACATTTAAACAAATGAGGGCCTTAAACCAAGAAGGGGGCATCAATTTCACGAGGTAGAAATAGCTAATAGGGATCGTAGGTCTTCCCTAAACCCAATTCACCCGATGGACACCCAACCAGGAGTGTTCACATTTCCAAAAATTCTGGCAGACACCACAAAAGTGGCATCGATTTCACCACATTAAAATAGTATAATAAGGGCCGATAGGTCTTCCACTACACCCAATTCAGAGAGGACACCCAACCAGGGGTTTTTTACATTTAAACAAATGGGGCCTTACACCACAGAAGGTGGAATCAATTTTATGGAGTAGAAAAAGTATAATAGGGACTGATAGGTCTTCCACTAAACCCAATTCAGCAGTTGACACCCCAAACCCGGAGTGTTCCCTTTCCAAAAATTACTGGCAAACATCACAAAAGTGGCATCAATTTGACCACAGTATAGAAGTATAGTAGGGACCGACAAAGGGCTTCCACTACACCCTATCCAACAATGGACAGCAAACCAGGTTGTTCACATTTAAAAAAATGAGGGCCGACACCACCAAAGTGGAATAACTGTCCGAGAATAGAAATAGTTAATTGGGACGGAGACGTCTTCCACTTCAGCAACCCAGCAGATGTAGACAACCATGACTGTTCACATTTCCACAAATTTGTGTTAACATAGCAGCAGCTACAGCAGGGACAGAAGCCACACTAAAGATATTACGTGTGCAGTTACGTGCATTAATGAATACACTAAAAAATTCAATATCTTTGTCTTACAGTCTGCGATTGGGGTGCAAAAGTCCTTGGAAGCCATGACTTGTTCATTTGATGAAAGTTAGGCAGTCTACACTTTCGTAACGCCGGCTTGCTTAGTGTTATCCTCAGAACCCACCAGCAGCGGTTTAAGACACATTCTGAGAGAACACTGGCTGCCGGGAAACGATAAAACTCCAAGGCGTGTGAGGCGAGCTCAGGCCACTCTCCCTTTTTTTGGGAAAACCAAAATGTGAAAGGGTCCAAAACCCTCCCTTGGATTGATATTCAGTTCTAGATACTCCTGCAACCCCTCCTATCCATTCTTCACACGTGTAAGATTGGACGAAAAAGTGTCACAGAAATTGCTTTTCCCCCTCCACCACTGTACTGGCTAATGTTAGGCGTTGCGAAAAGGTGCCGGAGGTTGGAAGTCAGAGTTGGGATTGAACTGTGTGCTTTATGGTGTCTTGGGGAAAAGCTCTCTTTGTGTAAAAGCGTGTTTCAATACTCCAGCATTCCGGGAAGGAATCATCTGGCAAAAAATCATTTTATAACATGGATCTAACAGAGTGGCAACCCTCCTCCCAAAGCAGAGCAAAACCGTGCGGGGTAGAGGGACGCCGGGGATTCCACAGCCCCAGTACGGTATATAAAATCCATTTATTACCTTTTATCAGGTGCTTAGTACATTTTTTTTGGCAAGTACTTTCTGTGTTTGTTTTAGGGACACGAATCTCCTGCCAATTTTTTTTAAACGCTTCATTGGGCAGTTTTTTAACTATGCAGTTTCATTGTGTCATTTGATTAGCATTCATGTTAGGGCGCCATTATGGTTTGTTTTACTGTGTAATCATTCTAATTTTGCAATTATGTTTAGCATTATTTTTGGGTTATATTACATCTGTGGGGTTTTGTTGTGGGAAAATTTACTATGGTTGTGTAGTCCATCCTACTGGTCAGCACATTCCTCACTTGTTTTTAATTGAAATTTTGTAATAAAAAAAATTTTTAACTTGAAATCACCACTTTTTTTGGACCATTCTTTCTTACTTTGGTTACCAACAGTGATAACATAGTTTTGTAGTGGTACATTAACCCCTTTGGCAATGGGGTATGTATTTGGGGTTCTTTTTGTGATTTAGAGTGGCAACCCAGTAGTCAGAGTATTCCTAATCAACCCATATGGGGACACGTTGCAGATAGTGTAGCAAGAAGAACTAAATGTCGGACTCTACCATAGGTCCAAGCCCTGCTGTGTTGGTGGCTGGGTAACAGTGAGGCTCATTTTCTCCACCCCCTTTCCCCCCAACCACAAACAACAGAGAGGGGAGGATTATTCTCTTCATCTGACAGTTGCCGCCCATCACCTCTTCCTCCTCATTTGTTCCTCGGAGCTTGCACCTTCGATAACATTTGTCTGTTATCACCAGCCCCCAAGATTGCAGTAATCCACCCTCCCTTGGCACCCGCCTGTGTGACGACAGTCTGAACTTAGGGGGCATTGTTATCACTTCTGCATCCTCCTCTGCTTCCTCCTTTTCTTCTGGGACCACCATCTCCCCCGCAAGCTATTCAAAGTCTTCCCAGCATAGAGACCAGAATGTGATGCTGATGTTGGCGTGGTCAGCGCTGGGCCATCTTAGCACTACTTTGAACTGTTCAAATGATGCAGAGGGCCTTAATCTGTGCCCACTCTGTAACGGATAGTGCCACACTGTACTGCGTTGGCCCAGGCTTTACAACATGATATACTGCAATCGGGCTCGTTGTTGCTGCAAAGTTACTGCAATAAGTGCAAGTGGAAAATTCCCTGTGTTGGCGCTTGCATACCAACCTGTTTAAGGCATGGACAAAGACTTTTGTATCTATGCAAGTCGATTACCAGAGGGTCAATGGCAGAAATGGCACAAAGCTTACGTGCTTTCTGGAGCAGCTCAACCTGTCCGGATAGTGGCAGAGAAAAACGCTGTACAGCGGTTGAGGATGTGAGCCATGCAAGGCAAGTGTGTTGCTTACGTTCCATAGGCCGCCACCAGGTTTGCACTGAATCGGGGCACAGCCTTTCCTGGATCAGGTTCAGTGGAGACGCCATTGTCAAAAATCAGTCTGGAGCTGTCTACAACCTTCAGCTGTATGACGAATCTACAAGGATATAATTTTAATACGCCTGATTGCGGTGAGCCCTGGCTGCGCAGTACGTAGGTGGTGGGGATTCGCTCTACACGTTGGAACGTGTGTCCATAGGGAGGTGAGGATGCAGGTGGAGGCCCTTAAGGGATAGGGGGGACAAAGCAGTGGGGAATATTAAATGAGAGGGTTTTTCCTTCAAGCCTTGGGGGTTCCAAGGGCTTGTAAGCAGCGTCTGTCCCCAAAGCCACCAGTCACCCAGTGCCCATCACGAGAGTAACGCCCTTGGCTTGCTTACTCGTCCAAGTGTCGTGGTGAAATGCACCCCGGCAACAGAGATTTAGTCAAGGAATGGGTGATATTGTCTGCGACATCCTGGTGAGCGCAGGAGTAGCTTTTTTTAGGAAAGAAATGGCGATAGGCAACTGGGGATGGGGGACTGCGAAGGCCATCAGCTTTCGGCAACCGTCTGTATCTACCCGGCGGAAAGACAGCATTTCCGTGGCTAACCCATTTGGGGAGGTGGAGTTCAACCTCTTAGTTTTGTTATCATAGGTGGGGAAACAATCTTTTATGTGAAAACAACTGCACAACCTTTTGGTGGCTCAGTGCTGAGAGAGAGCAGAGTATGGTTAACCGGACAAACTGCTGGACCGTAGAGAGGTACAGGCGGAGATGTTATGGTGGATTGAGAAACTTGTGTGCTCGTTCCTGATCGATCAAAAACAGCAGGCATGTCCTTCCGTTAAGTGCGGCGGGCTCTCAGTCAGGGATGGAGGGTTAAAGACCTGAGGTTCTGCGGTTGAAGACCTGCGTCTCAATAGTTGACCCGGTAACAAGGAGGAGGAAGCAGCAGATGCGATTGATGGGGCTTTGATGGTTGTTGAGGTCCGTGGTCCAGCATTTTTTCACAGTGGGATTCCACAGTAAAGCTGTTGATTGCACAGTGAAAGGTTTATACTTTAGTAGTCAAATTATTGCATTTTTACTCGACTCAGTTTTTTTTTGCAAATTTTGGCAAATTAGTGAGTTGGCTCTCCTTTGCAGTGTCAAAAATGTAAGGCAGGCAACCCTTGCCACCCCTGCTAGCTGGAGTCCCAGACGCTACTGGTCACATGCACAGTTGTGGTGAGGATGCATTGGTCAACGGGCTGCAAATACGTGTCTGCGACGTAGGGTTTGAACGTAACCTCCTAGTCTTCCTCCTAAAGATGACCTACTCAGCTGGTTTACTCTATGTTCACGCCAACTGGATCTAAACACCTCGTCATCATCATATCGTGTTACACATTACTCACCCTTGAGTCACCCTCCCCCTGTTTGCCCAGACAGCACAGTACGCCCCCCGTGAAATCTGAGTCCATCAGTCATCCCCCCAGGGGTTAATTCTGATGAGGGGTCAGGAGCAGTTCGGACCCAACTTCATCCTGCCCCGGGTACAAACTAAAAAAATGTGGGCATCAGTGCAGATTTTCTCCTATTGACTCTGTGGCTTTCGAGTACACTTCTATGACCATGACATAGCATGTTGAACAGCTCTTTAGACCGCCCATCGGGGGTTCCGTCGGTCATGTCGGTTTGAAGAGTGGGACGTGGAAGGAAGCAAGGGAATTTGGTTCCCACCTTGTGGTGTACTGTGTTGTGATGAGCAGAGGCCCCCTCTGGTGGTTACAGATAGAACTGAACCTTCCAGAAGGAAGGCAATCGGGATCACGGACTGGAGGGATATAAGGGGGGGTTCCCTCCCATGTGGCGCCATATCAATTTGTTCTGGTCTCTATTGTGTTTCCTTTTTCATTGGAATTTTTGTGGTGTCTTGCCTGCATCTGTTGTTTTTCAGATAAGATTTTTTTCTGTTTTCTTTTTGTGCTTGCTATTTGAATTGTTTTTCTCACTTTTGGGGTGGAGACGCAGGTCCCCCCCCTGGGGCTGGCCCTCACAGTTTGTCTGTAGCCACGTTGTTTTTTCATTTCTTTTTCCTCTTTTTCAGCGGCTGCAGCTTGGTTTTTTCACACTAAATTTCTGATTTGGGGTGGCGAGATGGTATCTCGTTTTTTTTGTAATCAGAATTGTTGATTTTTGTAGGTTTTCTGGGTTGCAGAAGTAATTCTCCTGTCCTTTCCTATTTAGTCAGCTTGTGGCCCCAGCTTTTGCTTAATTGTTTTTGACTGCCTTGTGTTTTCTCTTGTCTAACCGCCATTATAGTTTGGGGGGCTGCCTATTCCTTTGGGGGTCCTCCGGGGCAGTTAACTTTCCGTTTCTACCCCTTTTGGTATAGCTAGTTCAGGCTGTGAGAGGCATCTTGGATCAACTGGAACGCTCCACGGCTACCTTAGTTGTGGGTTAGTTCAGGTTTCTGCAACCCCTTGTTACCAACATCTCAGGTGTTCGGCTGCCCCGCTGTTGTTCCTGTCCCCCAGCTACCGTACATAACAGTATCCCGGCCAAACTGAAAATTATATGGACTCACAGAAGGGAAAATAGTGTTCAAAGAAAAAAGTTGTCAGATTTCAGGTTTTTTTTTTCTGTTTGTTTTCATTTTCCTTTTTTTTTCTGGGTGTGGGAGGATTTTTTTTTTTTCTCAATGATTTGCACAGTTGTTTTTCCTGTGGACAGCTTGCCCTGAGGTTCGGAGTATTGCTATACTTTTTGGTGTGCCGGGTTTGGAACCTAGGATTCCCAGCCCCAAATTTTTTTTGGGGGGGGCGATCTAAAATTTCTAATTTCAAAAATAACTAAGTTGTTTTTTTTCCTTAACCTAAGTCCCCCGGGAAAACGCACAGCAGGGGTTAAAAAATTTCATCTCCCCCCCTGCGCGTCGACCCTCAGGATTGGGGTTTTTTCCCCCACACCGGGGATCCTGTTTTGAATGTATTGATGTATTTTTTCAGGTCTGGGGTATTGTACGATGAACCTAGGGGAGATCAAGCTGAAAAAAACCGTTGGCATAAATGAGGGTCTTTTTGACGCTGGTTGACGTCGAAAATTTTTTAAAATGGGGGGTTCGACCAAAGGGGAAGAACATGCTTTGGGGGCCTTTTTTAAAAAGGGCTGTCAGAAAAAGAAAAACTTTGGGGGATTGCCTGTCCCGGCTCAATGATTCTAGTCTTGGCCCCTTAAATTTTTCAGACTTTGCGTGAGCGCAAGGAGCGTGAGATGTGTTGATTCTGAGCCGCTCCTGATCCTGCAGTGGATGGGGTAATTTCTGGGGTCCTCATATTTTTTTAGGCGCAATTTTGGTTATGTTTCTACTGTGGTGACTCGTCCCATGCTTTTCCGCCCCAAAGGGGAAAAATGTTATATGTTTTTTAAATGAATTCTAGCGAAGCTCCCCCTTTGGGGTTCAAACAGTATAACCATTCAATGAGGATTGGGGAAAGGAAAACGGACTGGCTGGTAAAGGGAGGTTTCCCCCCATCTGGTTGCCGGTGATCAAAATTTTTTTTGTCTCAACTTTGTTTCCTGGTTTTACTGGAAGCTTGCTGATTTTTTCCTCTTCTCCTCGATAAAAAATTTTCTGTTTTTTTTTTTTTTGCTTGCCATTTGGGGTATTTCTCCATTTCGTGAGGTTGGGGCCGGTTCCCCCCCCCGGGGGGGTTGGTTCCTCTCGGTTCCTCTGGGCCATTTTGTTTGTTATTTGCCTTTTCCGTTTTTTTTGGGGCTGCGGCTTGTTTTGTTCCCAGGAACTAATTTAGGTGGGGGAGGTCGTGGATTTCGGTGTTTTTGCAAAATTGAGCGTGATTTTTTTTTGGGTTTTTTTGGATTCAGTAATATCCTTTTCCATCCTTTTTCTGCTAAGTCAGATTGGGCCCCCGTTTTTCCCCACTATTTTTGCTGTGTCGTATTTCTCTTTCAACCCCCCCTTACATGTTTTGGGGGGTTCCCCTGTTCTTTGGGGTCTGCTCCGGGGAGATAGCTTTCCCCCTTTTTATCTTTAGGTGTAGTTTCCCTCAGGGGGTGACAGGGCTAAAAGGCCAACGCAGTAAAACTCCACGGCTGCCTTTTTTT
>JARQOD010004239.1:34270-56669 GCA_033576555.1 Oophaga sylvatica | reverse complement strand
GTTTTTACTCGGTAAATTTGGGGAAAAACCTGATCCCAGGGGGAGTTGCAAATTTTTTTGGGTTCTATAATCTGAAATGAATTTTTGTAGGGGGTTTTCCCCCTTGGTTACAGTCTATAATCCTGTTTTGGTTTAAAAATTGTGTCTTTTTAACCGTTGGGGCTGCCAATTTTTTAATTCCAAAACCTCCTTTTTTTTTGGGCCCCCCCCGGCCCCGGATGTTCTTTTTTTTTGTTTGTTTTTTCTTTTGTTTTTGGGAAAAATTAAATTCCCCCCCTTTTGCCCCCCCTTTAGGAGCTATCCCTGCGTATTAAATTTTAGTGGGGGGGGTTAAATTCCCTAAGGCCCCCTTTTTTTAACTTTTTCTGACCTGAACTGACGTATTTTGTCTTATATCAAGGAATCATTGGAGAAGGGTTTTATCGCCCATCCTCTTCCCCCTTGGGGTGGGGTTTTTTTTTTTGGGGCCCCAAAAAAAGGGGGGTTCTTTTAAGGCCGTGTATTGTTATCTCTCTTGAACAATATTACTAAAAAAAATTTTTAAATCCCTTTAACCTGATTTTGCCCTTTTTTTCCCCGGGGTAAAAAAACGACTTTTTCCCCCAAAGCTGACCGGGGGGGGGGTTTTAAAAACCTTTAAATTCTTTTTAAAAGCAGGGGGAAGGAAGAGGGCCCTTTCAACCCCCAAAAAGGGGGGTTTTTTGACCCCCTTGTGATCCCTTTTGGGGGCCCCTAATGCCCCTTCGTCTTCCAGCCCTTCAGGGAATGACATTTTCGGGTTTTTGGGGGGAAAAAATTTCTGTTGTTTATTTGGTGATTCTTGATTTTTTTCTAATGAGGGGCTCCATGTGAAAAAAATTTTTTTACTGGTTCCAGTTTTTTGGGGAAAAAAGCTTGTATGTGAAGGGATCAAAGGTCTTTTTGGCGTACGGGGAAAATTCTTTCTGGGTTCATTTTGTCCCAAAGGGTTTTGAATTTGGGCCCGGTCAAAAGGTTTTTAAAGGGCCCTCTGTGATTGGGTTTCCCAAACCCCCCTTTTTTTAAAAGGGTTTCGAGATTTTTGGGTTTTGCCAAAATTTTTTTGGGGAAAAATTTTTTTGGGAATTTTTGGGGTTTTTTTTAACCATTAAATGATTTGACCGAAAGGGTTCTGTGTGGTGAATTGGCCTGAGGCGGGCTCTGCATTTAGGAAAAAAAGCGAGATTCACCTGCTCCCGTTTTCGGCCGCCCGATGTTTCTCTGCCTTTCGGTGGAGGTTTATGCTTTTGAAAAATTTGGGGGAGGTGCCCTTTTGTCCCCCAAAAAAAACCCCAAAACCCCAAATTAAAAACCCTTTTTCCTTTTTCTCTCGAAAATTTTTCCTATGAAGTAAATTTTTTCTGGGGGGTCGGGGTTTTGGCCATTTAAGGGGGCTTTTGAAAAGGGGGGGACTTTTGGGTGGGGGAGCCAAAAAATCCCGGGGGTGGTCCTCGGACCAAAAAGATTGGCTTTGGAAACTGCCAAGCGGGGTCAATCCTAGAAGGGGTGGGCCTTGTTTTTCAAACCCTTTTTTAAATTTTTTGGTTTCCTTTTTCCTGGCACTAAGATTTTTTGGCGGATGCCCTTCGAGGAGTTTCCCCTTTTTGGGCTCTCCCGGTTATCTGATCCTTTGTTATTTTTAAAAAGGGTGTAGTTTTTGCCCTCGCCCAAAATTTTTTATTGCTTGGGGGGTGTCAGGAGGATAGGGCCCCAGCGCTGCCCCCCTTTGGGAAAAATTTTTTGGGCCCGGCCAAAGGAAAAAAGGTGTTTGTTGAATTTATTGTTTTCCCCATTGGCGGGTTTCCCGGAAATTTTTTTTACCGAGACTTGGTTGTCGGTCCTTTTGGTGCCCCCTTTTCTCCCATGGGCGGGGAAAAATTTTTGAGTCCCGGGGACTTTCTCCGCTCCAGCCTGTTTCCCCTCTGTGGTTTGTTGATCCCCCTTGCCTGTGCCAAGAGCCATGGCCCCAAACTTATGGATTTCTTTTCCCAAATTTTTCCCGTTTCTCAGGAATGACCCCTTTTGGGTTTTTTTTTTGATTGGTTTTTTTTCCAAAAAGATAACTTGTGCATTACCTAAGTTCCTTCCTCCTCTGAAATTTTGGGGGCCCCCGTTTCTTCAGCCGTGGGGTTTTTTTTTCACGGCATTTTCCCGAGAAAAATTGTGCTGAAGAGGAGTCCCCCTTTTTTTCCCGATTTTGGAGGGGCTTTTTGTTTAAACTGGGTTTAATTGGGCTTTCTCCTGGGGGAATTTTTTTTTCCCGACCAATGGTCAAATGAGAGAAAAAACCAGACCTTAGGGCATTAAAATGCTTTTTGTTCTGATCAGGAGAGGGTCTCTTTTTTTCCCCTTTTGGGGGGGTTTGCTCTTTAAAATTTGGGCTAGCTCTGCCATTTTAGTCTCCGTTTTTCTGTAATTTTTTGGTTTTTTTTCCCCGTTTTTTTTAGGACGACGGAAGCTTTGTCTTTTTCCGGTGGGGACTTGGGTTTTTGAGCGTTTTAAAAGATTTGGGACCCGGTTGGAAGGGTTGTCCCTCTTCAGGGGGAAAAGGCCCCCCCCGGGTTTTCTAACCCCATAAAGGGCTGATGGTCCTGGTTTAAAGTTGGGGGTTTTGGTTTGGTTGTCCTCAAAAATTTTTCCCCCGAGAGTAGCTCTCTAAATTTAAACTAGGTTATTGGCTTTAAGATCATGGAGTTATTAATCCCGTTTCTTTTTTGTTTGCTTCTTCCAGGGGAAATTTTTAAAAACCAAACGTGTTCCACAAGTCCTTGTTGAAAAGGTTTGGTTTTTGCCAGTGGTTCCCGCTTTTGTGCCCTGACCCCGTTTTGGTTGAGGGAAACTGGGGTATGTGGTTGGGGAAAAAATTGGATTTTTTTGGTTTTTTTGGGAGCGAAGCCCCCTTCCTGCCTTTTCTATTTAGTTTTGGGGCCCCCAAAGGTTTGCTCATTTATTTTTTTCTGTGTCAGTTTTTCCCTTTTTTTTTAAACCCCGCCTTATTTTTTTTGGGGGGGCTTTTTTTTATCTTTGGGGTTTGCTCCGGGGCAGTAGCTTTTTTTCTATTTTAGGTGTTTTTAGTTTTCAGGCTGGCGAGGCGTTTGGCCATTTTTAAAAAACCTCCGGCTGCCTTAGTTTGGTGGTTGTCGGGTACTGCAACCCCCTGGATTCTAAATGCTCTGGTTTTTTTGCCCCTTTTTTTCTTGCACCCTCAGCTACCGAAACATAAAAAACTTGTCATAGGAGCAGTATTTAGTAGTTATATTTTGTACTTGGGGCAGATTTAGTGTTATATTCTTTACATAGGGGCAGTAAAATAGTAGTTATATTTTGTACATAGGGCGTATTTTTGTGTTATTTTTGTACTAGGGGCAGATATGTAGTTTATTCTTGTACATAGGAGCAGTATTTAGAGTTATATTCTTGTACTGGAGCAGTTTTTTTAGTTTTTTTTCTTTTACTAGGGCAGTTTATAGTAGTTGTTTTTTTCAAAGGTGCAGATTTTGTAGTTATTTTTCTTGTAATAGGAGCAGTATTATAGTATTTTTAAATTTTTGTAATAGGAGCCGTATTTTAGTATTTTTATTTTGTACTTGGGGGCGGGGGTTTTGTATTTTTATTTTTGTACTAGGGGAAAAATTTTATGGTTTTTATTCGGGACATGGGGGGGGAGTTTATTGTATTTTTATTTTTGTCATGGGGAAAAATTTTTAAAAAAATTTTGTTTTATTTTTGTACTTTTTAGCGTATTATAGTCCCCTTTTTTTCTTTTATAGGGTAGTATTTTTAGTAGTTATTTTTTTTCATAGGGGCAGATTTTGTAGCTTTATTCTTGTACATAGGGCGTTTTTAGTAGTTATATTCTTTTTCTTTGGACCCCCAAAATTTTGTCGTTATATTTTTTTAATAGGGCAGATTATAGAGTTTATTCTTGTACTTTTTTGCAGTGTTTTTTAAATACTTTGAATGTTAGATTGGAAAAGGGGCCTCCGGGTCTTTGGGCCAACCCCTGTTTTAAAGCGGTTTCTTAAATCTCCCCGGCGGGGGTTTTATCCGCCTCTGTTTAAAAGGGGCTTCCATTGAGGAGGGAAATCCCCCTCTTGTGGCAGCCTGTTCCCTTTGATCACCCCAAAAAAAAAAAAGGGTTTTTTTTTTATCAAATCTGTTTTCCCCCCAATTTCAGTTTTTCCCTTTCCCCTTTGTTTTCCCCTTGTAAAAAAGGGAAAAAAAGTGTTCCTTTACAATGTGCCCCCCCCTTAAAAGATTTTTGTGAACTTTAAGCCCCCTCTCAGTCTTTTTTTTAAAAGTTAATTTTCCCAAACCCCGGAACCCCGTTCCTCATAGGAATGGTTTGCGGCCCCGGGTCACCTTTGGGGGTGGCTCTTCTCAAAAATTTCCCCCCCGGGTTTTTTGATGTTTTTTTTAAAAATTTTTGGGCCCCAAAATGGACACAGGTTTCCAGAGGGGTTGGACCAAAGAGGGGTAGGGGAAAAAATTCCCCTCACGTGATCTAGACTGTATGCTTCTGTTGAACTTTCAAAATTTTCATTTGCCTTTTTTGCTGCTGCATCAAAATGTTGACTCTTTTCAGTCGGGTTTTTTCCCCCTTAGTATCCCCAAGTCTTTTTCACATGTGCTGTTACTTAGCCCTTTCCTCCTTTTTGTATATGTTTTTTCATTTTTTATTGCCCAGATGTAGTACTTTGCATTTTTCCCTTTTTTAAAATCCATTCTGTTAGTTGCTGCCCACTGCTCCAGTTTTTTATATCTTTTTGAATCTCTCTCTCTCTTTTCTAGTATTAGCTACCCCTCCTAGCTTTGTGTCATCACCCAAATTTGATCAGTTTCCCTCAATTCCTTCATCTAAATCATTGTGAAGATGTTGAACAATACGGGCCCCAAAAAAACAGAGCCTTGAATAGTTTTGTTAATTCTTGTAATAGGGCAGTATTTTTGTAATTATATTCTTGTACATAGGAGCAGTTTATAGTAGTTATATTTTGTACATAGGAGCATTTTTTGTAGTTTTTTTTCTTGTACATGGGGGCAGTATTATAGTAGTTATTTTTTTGGGTAATAGGGGGTTTTATAGTAGTTTATTCTTGTACATAGGAGCAGTATTTTAGTAGTTATTTCTTGTAATAGGAGCGTATTATGTAGTTATATTCTTGTACTAGGGCAGTATTTTGTGTTATATTCTTGTACATGGGCAGTATTTATAGTTATATTTTGTAATAGGGGGGCAGTTTATAGAAAATTATATTCTTGTACATGGGAGTATTATAGTAGTTATATTTCTTGTACATAGGGGGCAGTTTTATGTAATTATATTCTTGACTGGAGCAGTATTATAGTGTTTTTTTCTTGTACATAGGGGCAGTATTATAGTAGTTATTTCTTGTACATAGGGGGCAGTATTATAGTATTTATTTTCTTGTACATGGGGGCAGTATTATGTAGTTTATTTTGTCATAGGGGCAGTATTTTTTAGTTATATTCTGTAATGGAGCCAGATTTGTAGTTATTTTCTTGTTAATGGAGCAGTATTTATATAGTTTATTCTTGAAATTTAGGAGCAGTTTTATAGTAGTTATATTTTGTAATAGGGCAGTATTATAGTGTTATATTCTTGTACTTAGGGCAGTATTATAGTTTTTATTTCTTGTAATAGGGCAGTATTATAGTAGTTTTTATTCTTGTCTAGGGGCGTTTATGGAGTGTATTTCTTTTTACATAGGAGCAGTATTATAGTAGTTATATTCTTGTACATGGGCAGTATTATAGTAGTTGTTTTCTTGTACATGGGGTATTATAGTGTTTTTTCTTGTATATGGGGAGCGTTTTATAGTGTTTTTCTTGAAAATTAGGGGCAGTATTATAGTAGTTATATAGTACATAGGAACAGTATTATGTAGTTTATTCTGTCCATAGGGCAGTATTTTTGTAGTTAAATTCTTGTGTTTGGAGCAGTATTAAAAAAAAGTTTTTATTCTTGTTTAGGAGCGTTTTTAGTTTTTTATATTCATGTACATAGGGACGTATTATAGTAGTTATATTCTTGTACTTAGGAGAGTATTTTGTAGTTATATTCTTTTTATATAGGAGCAGTATTTTTGTATTGATATTCTTGTAGTGGAGCAGTATTATGCGTTATATTCTTGACATGGGGGCAGTATTATAATGTTTAATTTTGTAAAATAGGGCATATTTAGTAGTTTTTTCTTGTACATGGGGCGTATTATAGTAGTTATATTCTTGTACATAGGGCAGTATTATGTATTTTATTCTTGTATAAGGAGCGTTTTGTGTTATATTTGTACATAGGGACAGTATTATAGTAGTTATATTTTTGTACTTGGGGCGTATTATAGTTTTTATTCTTTACATAGGGCGTATTATAGAGTTTTTTTCTTGTACATAGGGCGTATTATAGTTTTATTCTTGTACTAGGAGCGTATTATAGTAGTTTTATTTTGTACATAGGGGGCAGTATTTAGTAATTATATTCTTGTACATGGAGCAGTATTATGTAGTTATATTCTTGTACTGGAGGTATTATGTAGTTTATTCTTGTACATAGGGGGCAGTATTTAGTGTTATATTTTGAAATAGGGGGCAGTTATATTTTATTAAGTAGTTATTTCGTCATGGGGCAGTATTTGTGTTATATTTGTAATAGGAGCAGTTGTCATGGGTGCTCGCCCGAGGACGTCGCGATTGCACATTCTGATCTCGCAGCTGAGTTGCTGTTACTTTTTTGTTTGGTAATGAGAGAGTTATTTTACCTAGTCTTTGCTAAGACTAGGTCCAGCCTGCCCGGTGCTTTTGATTTGTTCTAATTAGCTTCCTTTATATCCCTGCCAGTTGGGTGTTGGATGCGGTGAAAGCCTTCATGAGTCTAGCAGACTGGTCGGTTTGGAAACTTAAGCTAAGAGTCCTTAGTTGTTTTTACTCTTTAGCTTATAGTTTTTCTTGGGAACCTTGGTGTTCCTTTCTGTGTGGGAGTGTTGTATGTTTAAAACTTTATTTATTTATTTCTTTTCTTTCTTGTTGTCTTCTGTTCATTACCGTTACCTGTTCATTCCCTTTGGTGGTAATCGGGTCCTTCTTAGGCTGTTACGTTGGTGGGTTGATAGGGAAGGGTTTCGCTGGTGGCCTGGACCTCTGTACCTTTAACAGTACCTCCAGGTAGAGGGATTAGTTAGGACCCCAGTTTAGGGTCAGCATAGACCCCGGTCACCCTCTAGCCAGAGACAGCGTATAACGGATTCCGTATTTACCCACTGGACATTCTGTCAGGTAATTCTATGTCATCACATATATATATCTGCTATACAGCGTGACACAGTATTATAGTAGTTATATTCTTGTACATAGGGGGCAGTATTATAGTAATTATATTCTTGTACATAGGAGCAGTATTATAGTAGTTATATTCTTGTACATAGGGAGCAGTATTATAGTAATTATATTCTTGTACATAGGAGCAGTATTATAGTAATTATATTCTTGTACATAGGAGCAGTATTATAGTAGTTATATTCTTGTACATAGGAGTAGTATTATAGTAGTTATATTCTTGTACATAGGAGCAGTATTATAGTAGTTATATTCTTGTACATAGGGGCAGTATTATAGTAGTTATATTCTTGTACATAGAAGCAGTATTATAGTAGCTATATTCTTGTACATAGGAGCAGTATTATAGTAGTTATATTCCTGTACATAGAAGCAGTATTCTAGTAGCTATATTCTTGTACATAGGAGAAGTATTATACAAGTTATATTCTTGTACATAGGGGCAGTATTATAGTAGTTATATTCTTGTACATAGGAGCAGTATTATAGTAGTTATATTCTTGTATATAGGAGCAGTATTATAGTAGTATATTCTTGTACATAGAAGCAGTATTATAGCAGTTATATTCTTGTACATAGGGCAGTATTATAGCAGTTATATTCTTGTACATAGGGGCAGTATTATAGTAGTTATATTCTTGTATATAGGAGCAGTATTATAGTAGTTATATTCTTGTACATAGGAGCAGTATTATAGTAGTTATATTCTTGTACATAGGAGCAGTATTATAGTAGCTATATTATTGTACATAGGAGCAGTATTATAGTAGTTATATTCTTGTACATAGGAGCAGTATTATAGTAGCTATATTCTTGTACATAGGAGCAGTATTATAGTAGTTATATTCTTGTACATAGAAGCAGTATTATAGTAGCTATATTCTTGTACATAGGAGCAGTATTATAGTAGTTATATTCTTGTACATAGGGGCAGTATTATAGTAGTTATATTCTTGTACATAGGGGCAGTATTATAGTAGTTATATTCTTGTACATAGGGCAGTATTATAGTAGTTATATTCTTGTACATAGGAGCAGTATTATAGTAGTTATATTCTTGTACATAGGAGCAGTATTATAGTAGTTATATTCTTGTACATAGGAGCAGTATTATATAGTTATATTCTTGTACATAGGGCAGTATTATAGTAGTATATTCTTGTACATAGGAGCAGTATTATATAGTTATATTCTTGTACATAGGGCAGTATTATAGTAGTTATATTCTTGTACATAGGAGCAGTATTATAGTAGTTATATTCTTGTACATAGGAGCAGTATTATAATAGTTATATTCTTGTACATAGGAGCAGTATTATAGTAGTCATATTCTTGTACATAGGAGCAGTATTATAGTAGTTATATTCTTGTACATAGGAGCAGTATTATAGTAGTTATATTCTAGTATATAGGAGCAGTATTATAGTAGTTATATTCCTGTATATAGGGGCAATTTTTATTGTAAAAACCAAACAAATACAAATATACTGACATTCCTCCAGTAACACAAAACTAAATTCACTTGGATTGTACATTCATTACATATCCGGATTATACATATAAAATTATCTTAAAGAGTCCATACATCTGGTTGGAAAAAAAAAAAAAAAAAAAAACATTTCAACCCAGTGACACATCCTTCCATAACTTAACATTTCCTAATGATTTTATCTATCTGGGGTCGGACATTATGTGGTTGACAGCGTCACAGATCTGAGTCGGAGTTATTCTGGTCACCGCCGGTCTCCATTTCAGACTCTACCCAAGTGCCCTCAGGTAATGGCTTCCGCTTGGGCGGAGGACAGTCCTCTACGTCCCTATCAAACTCTGCGTCAATTCTTCTAAGGTCATCCTCAAAATCACCGTCAGACTCAGACAGAACACCAAACCTATTAGATAAGTCCATTACACCTGCAGAACTCTGGACCTTCTTCCTGGCTCCTTGGCCAGTGTCATACTCCTTCTCAGTTTACGGAGGTCTTGTCCTTTTTCTTCCTTTTAGTCTGAGACACAGATGGTAGTACTGAAGTAATGCCTCCCTGTGACTGCTGCCCCTGAGGGACAACCTCCATACTCCCCTGTGCACCCTCTGAACCCTGCTGCTCTGGTGTCACCTGAGTAGACCCCTGGTGGGCCTCCGGTCTGGCCAGTATTTCCCCTGACAGTAAAGCTGCCTCCTCCAGAATCTCTGCCCCTGCCCCCAAATCCTCATCAGGATAGTCCTTACAGATATTGTGCCAGGCGTCAGGACAGTCCCTGTGAGGGTGACCGATCTTCCCACAGAGGTTGCACCTGATGTTCTGGCAGTCTGCAGCCACATGGCCGACCTCCCCACACAGGTTGCACTTCACCACAGTACACGTATTCGCCAGGTGACCAGCCTTGCCACATTTGAAGCACTTACGAGGCTGCCCAGGATAGAAACACACACCCCTCTCCCTCCAATAAAGAAGGAGTTGGGTAAGTGGGCAGTGATATTATCGCACTGGCGCAGTTTCACCAAAACCCTCCACCCTCCCGTCCAGATACCATCATTGTCTCTGCTTTTGGTGAGGTCAGAGACCAGGTCACAATGCCTCCGGAGCCACACCACAATGTCCTGCGGGGGAACAGACTCATTCCAGAAGATGAGATTTACCGTAACGGTATCTGGCTTAGAGATAGGAATAAAACTGAACTTACTCCAGCCCTCAGAGTCTCTAAACTTGGGGAAATTAGACCAAAACCTGTCCAGGTCACTCATGAGCTTAAAACGGACGTCATAGCCCTGCCTGTCTGGAAGATTAATCACCGCCAAGATGCTGACTGGCGCAAACCCCATCTGGCGACACAAGAGCTCCCTGACCACAAACCTTCTATCTGGCAGATCCTCCTTGGCACCTCTGTGCCGGAAACGCACAACGTTTCTCGTTTAAATGCCTGGCCGGTATAATTGGCACCAGAGGTGAAGGACGGAGCACCACGACTCCAGGCATTACTGGGGGGAATCTGCGGGGTCACACTAGGCTGACTGACGGGGTGTGGGTCTGCAGCAGGGGGGGCTTCTACACCTTGTGTGCTCGGAATTAAAGGGGGGAAATCACAGACATCATCATGCACATTGTTATCATCAACATCAATGTCACTATCAGACTGCGCAGCGTCCAGCAAAGATACTGTGCTCCCCCAAACCCCCGACCCCTCAGATACAGCGCGGTTATCCCCAGCATCAGAGCCCTGCTGGGCACCATCAGGAACTACCGGCACATGTCCACTGCCCAACTGTGGTGCTTGGCATTCTGAGACTTGTAGTCCCTCTGCTGAAAAATGTCCATGCTGCTGCTTGGAATCTGCTGCAGGCAGCTGTGCTGGGCATTCTGCGACTTGTTGTACCTCTACTGGAATGTGCCCTTCATGCTGCTGCTTGGAATCTGCTGCAGGCTGTTGTGCTGGGCATTCTGTGACTTGTTGTACCTCTGCTGGAATCTGCACTACATGCTTCTGCTTTGGATCTGCTGCAGGCAGTTTTGCTGGGTATTTTGAGACTTGTGGTACGTCTGCTGGGGTCTGTACTACAGGCTGCTGCTGGTGCGGCATTTGCCCCTTTTGGAAGCAGAAACTTGCAGGCTGCAGCACTGGCCGCACCTGCTTCTGGGGTCCACCTGGGACAATGTCTGACCTGGAACCTGCAGAGTTCTGCTTCTGTGAATTAAACAGTTCCTGGTTCCTATAAGTCTCCGCCAGGGGCCCCATCCTCTCTAGGACGCAGTCCATGTCCCTCACCACTTTTGCCAGCAATACACCCAGTGTGTTCAGAGTCTCATCATAAAAATCATGACTCCCGGGATTAATAGCCTTTAGCTTATAGCAAGTGTCTATCTGCATCTGTAGTGAGTCTTTCTGCTGCTGTAACTCACCGAACTTCTTGACCAGTCCTGGGATCTCCTCTGCGAGCTGAAGCTCAGGTGCACGTGGCGTCTCCTCCTGGGATCCTGCATTCAACGATGTCCCCGGCTGCTTGAACCCAGACGTCTCCTTAATTTTCACCACGCTGGTTTCATGGCTCCAGGCTCCACAGCACTTTTACTGCTGCCACCTGACTGCGACCGTGTGCGTCCTGACCGCGCCATACTGCCATGCTGCTGTAAGTTCTCCTGGATGGTTTGTCTTTCCAAAGACGTCCGTCTCTGCCTGGGAGCAGGAGAGGTGATCTGCACAGCTGGGGCTGATCTCACCTGTGCACCCGGCAGGAGCTGCTTGCTGACTGGGGAGTTACCTGACTTCACATTGTGCTGTAACCCATCACTGACCGACACTTTTCCTTCTTGCTTCTTTGCTGGACTTGGAGAAGGTTTTCCTCCCAAAACTTTACTGACGGCTTTTTCCTCCTTCACAGAACTGCTGCAGCTTTGGCTCGCTGCATTCACTGGTCTGACAGTGGCTCTGGGATTAACATTCCCATTAGGAGAGGCCTGGGAGGCTTGTCCCAGTGTAGGCCGAGAAGCCTGGGCCTTGCCGCCTTGCCTGGGGAGCTTCCCCGCCCAGGGTGGCCCCTCCCTGGGCTTGCTCCAGACATCAGGAGAGCTACAAACACACAACCTCTCAGCTAGGAGGCAGTATTATAGTAGTTATATTCTTGTATATAGGGGCAGTATTATAGTAGTTATATTCTTGTATATAGGAGCAGTATTATAGTAGTTATATTCTTGTACATAGGAGCAGTATTATAGTAGTTATATTCTTGTACATAGGGGCAGTATTATAGTAGTTATATTCTTGTATATAGGAGCAGTATTATAGTAGTTATATTCTTGTACATAGGAGCAGTATTATAGTAGTTATATTCTTGTATATAGGAGCAGTATTATAGTAGCTATATTCTTGTACATAGGAGCAGTATTATAGTAGTTATATTCTTGTACATAGGGGCAGTATTATAGTAGTTATATTCTTGTACATAGGGGCAGTATTATAGTAGTTATATTCTTGTACATAGGAGCAGTATTATAGTAGTTATATTCTTGTACATAGGAGCAGTATTATAGTAGTTATATTCTTGTACATAGGAGCAGTATTATAGTAGTTATATTCTTGTACATAGGGGCAGTATTATAGTAGTTATATTCTTGTATATAGGGGCAGTATTATAGTAGTTATATTCTTGTATATAGGAGCAGTATTATAGTAGTTATATTCTTGTATATAGGAGCAGTATTATAGTAGTTATATTCTTGTATATAGGGCAGTATTATAGTAGTTATATTCTTGTATATAGGGGCAGTTTAAGTAGTTATATTCTTGTATATAGGAGCAGTATTATAGTAGTTATATTCTTGTATATAGGGGCAGTATTATAGTAGTTATATTCTTGTATATAGGGGCAGTATTATAGTAGTTATATTCTTGTATATAGGAGCAGTATTATAGTAGTTATATTCTTGTATATAGGAGCAGTATTATAGTAGTTATATTCTTGTATATAGGGGCAGTATTATAGTAGTTATATTCTTGTACATAGGAGCAGTATTATAGTAGTTATATTTTGTAATAGGGCATATTAGTGTATATCTTGTAATGGGAGCAGTATTATAGTAGTTATATTCTTGTACATAGGGCAGTATTATAGTAGTTATATTCTTGTACATAGGGGCAGTATTATAGTAGTTATATTCTTGTACATAGGGGGCAGTATTATAGTAGTTATATTCTTGTACATAGGGGCAGTATTATAGTAGTTATATTCTTGTAATAGGGCAGTATTATAGTAGTTATATTCTTGTAATAGGAGCAGTATTATAGTAGTTATATTCTTGTATATAGGAGCAGTATTATAGTAGTTATATTCTTGTACATAGGGGCAGTATTATAGTAGTTATATTCTTGTACATAGGGGACATATTATAGTAGTTATATTCTTGTACATAGGAGCAGTATTATAGTAGTTATATTCTTGTACATAGGAGCAGTATTATAGTAGTTATATTCTTGTATATAGGAGCAGTATTATAGTAGTTATATTCTTGTATATAGGAGCAGTATATAGTAGTTATATTCTTGTATAGG
Organism: Oophaga sylvatica; assembly: GCA_033576555.1. Classification (NCBI taxonomy): domain Eukaryota; kingdom Metazoa; phylum Chordata; class Amphibia; order Anura; family Dendrobatidae; genus Oophaga; species Oophaga sylvatica. Next base: position 43,256 of record JARQOD010004239.1, on the reverse strand, counting down.
AGCAGTATTATAGTAGTTATATTTTTGTACTAAATACTAAAATTACTGAAATATTGGCAGGAGTTAAGTACAAATGGGAAAAGATAAAACCATGGTAAGGGTATATTTCAAATAATGATAAATGGAGAAAATCCTGATACACTCTTGATGTAGACATAGATGAAGTATCCTTTAGTACGACTTACTGTAATTTCACAATACAAAAGCAGAATACACTTAGTAAGGAATTACAGGCTTTGTCTGGGTAGAATGAGATAATACGCAGTTAAGTCAGATAAATAGTTATCTCTTATCATGTAAGCACAAAGAATCTGTAACATATCTTGGAAAGAATACTTAGCGTAGACAGTAACGATCTCTCATCTGCATTTCCTCCAAGACAAGCAATGACAAGGCATAAACCACAGACATAACAAGGATAAAGTGAACCATCATTAATCCAGAGCCTGATGATCCAGATTTCTTTCCAATCCAATATACAAATAAGCCATTGTCCAAAAATAATCCAATGTTCTGGCTGCTTCAGGGTCTATTTGTGGAAGAGTGTGGGGGTGTCAGGACAATGCAAATTCAGCAATTTGCAAACGTTCTTTACTTTATTTTCACCATCATCTTGATAGATATAGGTTTTATGTATTAGAACTCCGCAATTATCGTTGACCAGGGCTGTGGGGTCGGTAAGTCAAACCTCCGACTCCACGACTCCGATTTCACAGCCTTGTCATTGACTGCAACTACGAGCTTGTACACACGACTAGAGATCGGGTCCGGCAGGCCCAACATTTACAAAAAGTTCGGGTTCGGGTACCAGAATAGTAACGGAACCTGATCCCAGACCTCATTCACTTGACTGGGGGGCACAAACATCCAGTGTTTGCCATGATGTCATGTGCATGACAGCGCGGCAATTACAGCTTCTGATCGGCAGTGAAATCATTCCCGCCAGAGAGCCGCGTTGAGAGTTTTTCTCACGGTGCTAGTGGGGATCTCACCAAGGTCACGGCAGTTCAGCCAGGCAGGGAACTCAGCCTCAGTGACTGAAGGTTACCTCAATGACGTCACCACCGGTCACTCAGGCTGCGCTCCCAGCAGTTCAGTCACCAGTGGTTCTCAGCCTGGACGGTCACACCTTGGCACCGTCCAGGTTGAAAACTATTAATCACCCATACATTGATTACGGCGTGGTACAGAACGACAGACAGATATGATGTATTGTTGTTTTTTTATTTTTGGTTTATTACAGGAGATCGAGAGTTTTGGTAAAATAGGCGTTTGGTGAGTATAACTGTGTTTGTTATTTTTAAATAAAAATGGAAAAGTGAGTTTTGTTTTATTTCTAATAAAGAACTTTATTCTGGCTGTGTGTTTATTTACCATGTAACTAACTATAGGATTAGTAATGGATAGGTGTCTTACAGACGCCTTTCCATTATTAATCCGTGGGCTTGATGTCACCTGACAATACAAAGGTGATATCAACCCACAAATATTAACCCCACTTGCCACCACTACAGGGCAAGTGGGAAGAGCCGGGCAAAGTGCCAGAATTGATGCATCTAATAGATGTGTCTTTTCTGGGCAGCTGCGGGCTGCTATTTTTAGGCTGGGGGGTAATATCCATGTCCCCTTACCAGCCTGAGAATACCAGCCACAGTTGTCTGCTTTAGCAAGGCTGGTTGTCAAAAATGGGGGGGATCTCATGCCGTTTTTTTATTTTTATTTTAAATAATTTAAAAAAAACAGCGTGGGGACCCCTCTATTCTTGATAACCAGCCTTGCTGAAGCTGACAGCTGAGGATTGCAGCTCCCAGCTGTGAGTTTTGCCTGGCTGGTTATCAAAAATACAGGGGGGGCCCACGCCAGTTTATTTTTTAATTATTTATTTACAGCGCAGGAGCGGCTAATGAATACTCCAATCTGCCGCTCCTGCTCTCACTGTTATTAGCGGCTGTAGGTGTCAGATGATGGCAGCGGTGGTCCCATCAGCTGACACCAGTGACCGGAAGTAACCTTTACACCTCCGATCACAGCTGAGTGCTCACGTTGTCTTTTGACAGAATGGGAACCGCGGCTCTCTGACCAGTGGGGAGGACTTCACCACCGATCAGAAGCTGTGCTTGCTGTCCTGTCATGCAAGAGCATGCGTGTCACTGGGCACATGAGTACACAGGTCCTTTACCGCGCAGTACTGGCCTATGTATTGAAAGTAGAGGCCGGAAGTCAGCTGTTGCCAGTTGTGACTCCCGGTAAGATTTCCACAGCTGACCCTTATCTTCCTTCATTTGATTGTATATTTAAGATGCATGCTACATACTTTGTTTCATAGCACCCCTGAGGAAGCCACATGCTGGTGGCGACACGCATTGGGCATTTTACCCTGTCCAGTGCATATACCTGCTTTTGACCCAGGCTATCATGCCTTCACTCTCGACTGGTTAGTTTTAGTTGCATTTATTATATAATAATTTGTGAATCCATTTTAGAAGTAATATTGTTTGATCCTGGAGTATATATATAATCCTTCTAGTTAATAACATGTTGGATTAAGCGGTTATAATGACATATAGAGAAAACTCTACAGGGGGGAAAACTCATGGAGAGAGCGGGCAGTGTCGGGAACAGACGGGTTTTGGTTCTCCATATATATTCATGTCATGCACGCCCAATCCTGAGAGCAGAGCTTTTGTTACATTCTCCAGGAACAATCCTGGCTGGAAGGAACAGGATCACCCACGCAGCGCAACGACCATGAGCCAAACATGGAAAATCTGTCACATGCGGTCAGGATCACTGCTCCGGTGCAAGATCCTCATATAATAATCATGGAGAATATGGGAACATGAACGGGAGGAGACGGGCGAGGGCAGCTTCATAACAGCTTAAAAAATACTATATACAGTTACAACTAAAATGACTCCCATCCCCCTGTGCAGATTCAGTTTATTCGAAAACATCTCCATCTTTCCGCTGTTTTCAATATACCGATGAAACAAGAAAAATGTGAACATAACTGATATCAAGTTGTTTCTCCAAATTCATCACAAAAATAACTTTTACTCCTGCAGTCTCAGGATTATTCACCCCTTCATCACCAGTATCATTAGTACAAGGTAGAACCCTCTTCCTCTTATGACCTGCTGAAGACTTGATGCATAGCCAGACACCAGCTTATGGCAACTTTCCTGAGGAGTCATGTCCTGCTCCTCACGGGTTGTGGTCTGCAGGCCACAAATTTTCTTGGATTTCCTGCTGTCGCTTACTTCTCATCCCACCAAAGATTTTCTATGAGGCATAGACAGACAACAATAATGGCCACACTAGAATCTCCCAAGTCTTCTACTGAAACCAGTTCTTAGGGGAAGGTGAGGTCTTCTTAAGAGGGGTGTTAAAAAAGGTCCAATGATGTCCAAAAAGATGTTTTACATAGCTAAAAAAAGACTCAGGTCCATCAAGTTCAATCTTTCTCCTTATCCTTGAATTTCTTAATATCTTGACAAGCAGGTTTCCAGTAACTCAGGAAAGAAAATAATCCACAGGACATCACCGAGCCACCACTATGCTTTATTGTAAATATTGCCAACATAGAATGCTTTGCTGTAGGCATCACCGAATCCCCACCATGCTTCACTGTAGGCATCGCTGAACTACCTTCAAGCTTCTCTGTACGTATCACAGAACCACCACCATGCTTCACTGTAGGCATCGCTGAACTACCTTCATGCTTCTCTGTAGGTATCACAGAACCACCACCATGCTCATGTAGGCATCGCTAATACCTCATGCTTCTCTTAGTATCACAGAACCACCCATGCTTCACTGTAGCATCGTGAATACTTCATGCTTCTCTGTAGGTATCACAGACCACACATGCTTCACTATAGCATGAATAAATGACGCAAGCTTCACTGTACACATCACGACCCCATCGTGCTTCACTGTAGGTACCATTAAACCACCCCATGCTTCACTATAGGCATCACTGAGCAAAGGCCATACTTCAATGTAGACATTAGTTATATACCACAATGCTTTACTGTAGACATCACTGAGCTACCACCATACTTCACTTTAGATATCACCGAACCTCCGCCATACTTCACTGTAGGTATCACAGTGTCCTTGGCCATTCTTCACTTTAGCCATTATTAAGCTATTGCAATTCTTAACTGTAGACATCACTGAGCCCCCCATCATTCTTCACTGTTGGTATCACTGAGCCTCCCATCATTCTTCACTGTTGGTATCACTGAGCCTCCAGCCATTTTTGACTGTAGACATTTCCGATCCCACACTATGCCTTACTGTACACATCACCCAGCCCCTGCCATGATTCTCTGTAGGCAAAATCAAGACCTCACCAGAATTTTTAGTAGACATCACAAAGACACTACCCTCTTTCCCTGTAGGCATCAATGAGCTACTGCAATTCTTCACTGTAAGCATGACAATATTGCCAAGCTCGCATGTTTCACTGTAGACATCAACAATCAACCCCAATGTGTCACTTCAGACATCATCAAGCCACTGCCATTCTTTACTGTAGGAATCATTGAGCCCCACCTAGCTTTTTGGTAGACATTACCGAGCCACCACCATCATTCACTGTAGGCATCACTGATCTTCCACCATTCTTCACTGCAGACATTACTGAGCCACTGCCATGTTTAACTATAAGCATGGTGTTCTTCCTTTAGCCTCACTGGCATCACATCTAGCTTCAGGCCTTTTGCAGTCACTCCAGGGTTTTGACCACCTACCTCTTCAGATAGCTGGCATCAGCCAGTGACAGCTTCTTCTTTCTGCCAGGCCTAGTGCAGCCGGTGTCCCTGTAACTTTGAACGTATAAACTCTGCTTCCAGGTGTGTCTCTAGAAACATCACATATCTTTGCAGCTTTTTTCCTTTCTTGTGCAATGTAATTATCTCAGAACTTTTTGGACCACTCTCTTGAAAACCCAATAACATTAGTGACCTGGAGGCCACTGCCAATAAGGAATAGGCTAAGATTCCTCAAGAGCCGCAGGTTATAGCAGCCAGAGGGGCTCTACTTCATAATACTGTACCAAATCACCATTATACTATTACTTTCTATTGTGTCCATAGATAGCCATTCAGGGTATTGGGAAAGCTAAGTGAAAAGTTCTATTAAAGCAGAAATGCTGTCATTGCTCCCCAAATCTAGGTAAGAGCCCTCTGAAATGTGGCTTTTTCAGCATGTGTCATAGTTAATTTCCATATCACTGTGATTGGGGGCCACACCAACAGTACATAAAAAGCTTGCAACTAACAGGAACATTCCCAGACCGGGGCCGTGGCCTCTACAAATAAACATCTACCTAAGCGTGTTTTTCAGTGTAATGGGCAGAGAAGTTCTTCCAGAGCTGGATCTGAGACGCAGCTGTTTGGCTTGGCCGGCCACTTGGTGAGACCACAGTCCTGTCCATGGAATGGAGAGAGGTTGGCAGGGCGGGTTGTTAACTTTGAGGTGGCCAGGGAGGGTCCTGCCAACAGACGCCGTATGCTCACTCATGCACTTTGCTCCACGAAGGAAAATACATCTCCTCAGCAAACGCTGAAGTTCTGTCCATCGCTACACAAGGCCCTTTGTCTGCAGAGGAAACTTCTCTCCAAGTCACAAGATCAGGTGGAAACGAACGGTCTGCAAAATATGACGCCAACACAAGACTTTGTGATACCATGAAAAACTGCAGGTGCACCGAAAGAAAATATACAGCAAAACGTAGGAGAGAAAAATGATCCAGGTCTAGGGTAGGGTTATCGTAGGGGCCCCTGTACACTAAGACATTATCACAGCTGTGATCAGTGACTACAGCTCAGCTGCTTTGTCTATTGGAATCTGACATGGTCTAGAGTCCACCTCCAGTCTGATCAGAGGATATGGATGCTGATATAGCCATCCGCCATGAATTACATGGCAGCACTCTTTTCACAAGCTCACGGGAATGGAGTTTCTTCTGCCATTTGTGCATCGATTTCGGCAAACGTGATCTAGGTAATAAATGAGACAATCCTGGATATTTCTGCAATAAATCTGCTGTGTGGGAATTTAACCTCATCGGGGGTTTCCAGTTCAGGGCTGGCATGTTGAATGCTAGGATGCGGCATCCTACAGTGTCCGCTGAAAAATAGCTTTAGCCAAGAAAACACTTTTATAAAGGTTTCAGAAACCTTAAAAAATGGCTGCTCACTTCCAAAAACATACCTGTTTGCACGGCGGCTTTGCATTTGTTCCCAACGTCCGGGGCAAGGCAGGTCTATCGCGCGCTCCTCTAACCCGTGGGCCGTCAGTGCTCCCGCAGTTCTTTCCACCAGTCATTATTATGGGGTTCAATTTCCAGCAGTTTTTAGACTGGAAGAACATGTTCTGCATGCAGGAGTGACGGACGGTCTCAGCGCTCACGCACACAGGCGTATAAATCAGACGTGTGCCGAGCGATTCTTTATCGGACAGCTCACTGACCCATGTTGTTTAATAGGGCTGCTCAGGTGATCGATTTTTTTTCCTCTGCTGTCCATCTACGAGAAAAGAATCGCAGCGATGTCCTACTTTTATCCAACTCAAAATGAGATTCACACATACTTGACGCCAAACACCGAGTGGCGCTCGATTTTTACAGACACTATAAACCAAGCAAGATTGTAATTGATCATGTCAATTTTTTTAGTGTAGATGTGTGAAAAAGGATCGATTTGGCCATCCCGGAAGTAAAGGAGGTGCAAAATGTAGCGCCTCGTCAGATTTTGGAGTGTATGGCAATCACTCCTAAGGCTCCCCCACTCTAGGCCTCGGTATCTACATGTTGCATGCGGCATTGCACGTCAACCCTATTTGCTTCGATGGAACTGAGCTGAAATTCTGGACACAAGCTTCGGATGGTTCTGGCAGTTTCTCAAAGATGCTCATTTTGACCTCGAGGTGCAGTGTGTTGTCACACTCCAGGGGCCACTACTATTTGTTTCCGTGTGAAGTCTTGTTTATTTTAGACTTTTAGATGATATATATAATTTTTTTTATCTATAACATTTAGCATTTGCTTGTTTTCTTTCTGTTAGCTTTTATTTTCACAGTACGGGTTGGAACGATAAATGGAATATTTAAGTATGTATGTATTTTTATGCTGTTTGCTTTTATGTAATAAAATTGTTGTTTTTTTCAGCCTTCAGCTCGATCTTGAGCCATAGTGACTTGATGGATGAAAGCACTATAGGAAGATCGATTCTTGTGCAAGCCTAGGGTCTTCTCCATTATCTTGAGTTTCTGGTCTTCCTCTTTGCCTTGTTCCCTCTTATCTTCTCACCATGATGTCCTTCTCCAGTGATTACTCTCTTCCATGATGTGTACAAACCCGGCACCTCGTATCTTGATGGCCCTTGATTCCAGTGACCTGCCTGGCTTCATTTGTTCCAACAATGGTTTGTTTGTTTGAGTCAGGCTCAACAGGAGTCACGAGTAAGACTGCTTAGTGCAGTTGAAACGCGTCGACTGGGTCATGTCGACCATGAAATTTTTCTTTTGTACGCACTATATTTTCTTTTGAAAAATAGAAAGAAAAGAAAAATCCAGTCCTGTTGAGCCAGACTCCAATTTTTTCTGTTGTCCTTGATGGGAGGCCAGGGCGAGGCCGGTGTTTGAGCCCCAGGTGGATGAGCATGGACTCAAGTTTTTGTTATTGATTTGTTTGTTCTCTTCCCATCCATGGTATTGATAACGCCTTTGAAATGTAGGACAAGGATGTTAATTCTTCAGTCTTGTTTCTTGCCAGCTTTTACTTCTTAATATAATTTTTCCATTTTAGTGCACTAGAATGTTTATACATCTCAAAACATTACTTCCCGTCTACATGCAGATGTCTTCATCTTTACATTTTTCTCGAATACAATTCAATACATTCTTGCACAATCCAGTAAAAAAAATATCAACATATGTTTTTTTGTTTTTTTTTTAACATGGCTCAGACGGACGACAGATTTTCTTTGATGAAATCCCTTCAGACTATTTGAGACATCTGGAAGATTGATTTTCTGGAGAAGGAAAGGTGATGCTGCCATGAGTCCTATGTCTGCCAGTAGTAAAGCCTCCTGAGATGATTCACGTGTGGGGGCTTCTCTGCCATGGAGGAGGTCACTCACTATTATACCTAATAACATGGCCACCCATGGATAAGGAATGAGATCTAATCATCCTACAAGAAAAACTGCTCCCGTCATCCAGGACAATGTGGCTGTGATGATTTTTGCCCCATGACGGAGACCAGGTCATAAGGAAAAGGGAGAAGTGGCTCACGGAAAAAAAAATTATATTTTAGGTCTATGGCCGATAACTCCTACGATCTCCGGCAGTCAATCCTCAAAAAGCGATTAACAAAACCCACAAATTGTGATAACTCTGAACACAGAGGCGTAGCTAGGGTTTCGGTGTAGGGGGGGGGGTGAAACTTCTGAGTGGGCCCCTAACCAGAGAACCTCAGCAAATGATCGCGCTGAAGCCAAAAATAATCTATATATAAAAAGACCAATATTGATATCACCGCCATATGGTCAGTGGTAAATAATACCAGTCCTACAGAACATATAATAGATTACAGCAGAGTTACAGATATGACTTACGCTGATGTTCTTTCTGATGGAATTGTTCACTTTTCATGTCTTTTCCATCTGGCCCAGACCGACATGACGACTTCTCCAGCCAGGACTCGACTCAGAGATTACAACAAAGACACGTTTCACTTCTCATATTGTCAGCACTGTCAGGTCACCATTGGACTATTCTCAACCTGTACAAACTCCTCATCCTGCTGATACCCCAATACTGAGCCGCTGCTGCCGTATTGTCCTATTACTCACCTGATACCCCAATACTGAGCCCTGCTGCCGTATTGTCCCTATTACTACACCTGATACCCCAATACTGACCGCTGCTGCCGTATATGTCCCTATTACTACACCTGATACCCCAATACTGAGCC